>QJPP01005214.1:0-91415 GCA_003996215.1 Jaltomata sinuosa
AAGGTACACAGGAACTAGCCCAGAGGGAAATCAACAGAACCACATGTGAGGCTAGTAAGCAGAATATACACACCATAGGCACAGGTGAAAGTAAGAAACAACGCACCTGGGGTCCTTGCAACAATAGTGTATACAAAATAAGTTTACGAAATGGACAGTATACCGGTAACCTCAAGTGTAAGAAGAGGGAAAGAGTAATGATAGACATGCTCAGGGACATGAATCAAACTCAACTAATCATATCAATATCAAATCCAGCAACTAAAATTCTAGCAGTAACCAATTTCATAATTAACCGTAACAGGGAACAATTCTGTAAGTAAATAGCAAGAGTCTACCTACAGTCCCCCGGCCGCCCATACAACCGAGGAACACAAGCAAGTGAAAACAAACCCTCTGGCATCCCATACTACCGGAGCGTACAATCAACAAACAAGGGTGGAGCCTCAAACAATGAATGATATGATGCATGAAGATCTCAAGTGAAATGGTATCTCTGTATGTACCTCCTCCGGCGCCGATCCATCCCAGCAGGTAGGTTCCATGGAAGGACACTGCCCTTATACCTCTACTCCACCGTATACCCTTCCTCCGACACACGCAGCCCGTAGCCCCTGGCCCGGATGGCAAGGTCCATGGAGGTCCCAGACCCCATACTAAAACTCAGTATCAAAACATGTCGTCCGGAAGCAAGTCCGGTATCAACATAGAGACCCAGTCTCGAATATGCATGCCTAGACCCTGTCAAGGACTAAAGTAGCAGGAAAATATCTCAAAAATCCCTCCAAGGGTGCCCGGGCTTAACCGGGTCTAAACAGTAGAAAGTCATCTCAGGTGCTCGGTCCGATCGAGGCTAAAATCATCTCAAGTGGCAAGAAAACCCAACTAGCACCCCGGCCCTGCCGAGTCTAGCGTTAATCGTAAAACTGGTGATTTAAAACATAATTTTACTTCCTTTTATCCAGGAATATTCACAAGTAAAATCAAACCATTTCCAAATTATTTCCATAAAAAACGGCCACCCCGGGCCATGCAAGGTTTAGAAAATAGTGCCAGTAGGCCCGAAGCCAAAACCATAGTAAAACATGAATAAAACCTCTTTATATGCATGGAAATGGTATGATCACACACAGTAGCTGCCCCCGCAGCTCACAATCAACCTATCGACCCTGCACAGGCCCACAGCTAATCAGCAAGCATAACCAGCATAGAAGGATAATTCTATGCCCGGGACTCGCGGACATTCCCAAAATCCCACCTTCTATGTTCCAGAGTCAACAAGGCCTCACAGGACCACAAGGGTAAATAAAATATATCGGCAAATACTACAAGCAACGGAGGAACAAAAGTAGGCGGACATGAATAAAGCGGTCGAGGTCTGTGGTACCAACCTAATAAACCAACCCAAGGATGCCCATTAATACAATTTATCCTATATATGCGGAGTCTAGGTAAAACAAACCGTAACCTACCTGTCGTCCGACGACAAGCTGCTAAAACGACGATGTCCAAGCTCAATCCGCTCCGAAAATCTCCGAAATGAAATTGGACTCAAATTCGGGCTTGAATAACTTGACGTGGATAATTGATTTTCTTTCAAAATAAAATAACGTCAAAATAATTTTCTGTAGGAATTTCTTCTAATGTGATATATACTAATATATAGAAGCTAAGTGAAATGGATTTGCTGAAGTAAAATGTTAAAAAGATCCCTATATTATCCTATCTATATTCTATATATATTGACAAGCTAATAAGCCAAAACATAGTGGCTTAATACCCCTTGCTTGCTGCCACCTATTTAAACAATGAACATGCTGGTCAGTTCCTCCACCTCCACGTGGAATGGAGGTGGCAACCAATATATTCACTTCCCAATATATATTTACTCGGGTATTGCATAAGTTCGTGGTAAAATAAATATAGCTTTTTGAATATACCATAATTAATAGAAAATCATTTCAAATAAAACCTACTATATTATAATAATAATTTTCAACATAACTAAATTTACTATCTCCGTTAAAATATTACAATGTATAAAAACCTTATAAAATAAATACATATACAATTATATCGTAACAAAAATATTTTTCATAGACCTTTAAAATACTTTTAAAAAAAGGTAATAGAAAATATAACTTTAAAATAAAATATTTTCAAATATACGCGATGTTAATAAATTCTCAAATTTAGGCTCGCAACTCACCATCGCACGATTTTGATACTCAAGAACTCTCTTGGAACCCTCCCTTATGTTTACTCCCTATTTCAGAACTGAAACGGCATTTTAAAACGAGAAGTTGAGGCTTAAATCGAGTTCGACCCGACCCGGTTCGCGACCCGGTTCGCAACCCATTTTCTGCCAGACAGTCCGCGGTAAAAAAGTCTTAACTTCTTACTCCGCGATCAGTTGGACGTGAGGTTTTGTGCGTTGGAAACTAGACTCGTAGACCTTCGATTTGGTATTTCGGGGGACTTCTAACTCTTTATATATTGGGAGAAAATCCCTGAGACATTTTACCCAAAGTTTAGAAAATTTATTAACGAAACTTACGATTACTTTTGCCGACTTGCTTGGCTTCAAAACTTATCATACGGCCAAACAAATGGACCCGACACCGAAATACCGGTCCCGACAAGCCTTAAATGACTTGGGTCCACTACAACAAGCTCTAACAGCACAAGGAAAACGTGTATGTGGAAATGACCGGAAGGGTCATTACAATTAATGATCAAAATTTCATGGATATATTAACATTAAATGTTAAAAAAAAAATATGAATAGTAAAATAAATACTAGAGAGATAGCCATAATATATAGAGTATATTATAGACTAATGAAAACTACCTTAGCCCCTAAAGTTAAAATAGTAAGCAATAAAGGAGTTACCATGCTTATGGAAGCCAATCATAATCATAATAAAACCTTTGTCCCAAAAATGATAAAATGGGATGATGTATTAATAAAAGATAATTGGCACTTTGACTCCATAACGGAACCAAATATTGAAGAAGAAAATTCAAGCATTGAGCAGGTAGTTCAACTTTCGGATGGATCTATATTAAATTTTTTAAGATCCCAATCTTTTAGTCATGCTACTTCTAGTAAAAGAATGTCTTTTTCAAGATCCTCATTTTTGACAACGCAAGAAGAAAAAGAGGTAACTCTTGAAGACATAGAGAAAAAATTAAAAGGAGTAGATTTTTCAGAAATAATTCCAAAAGTAGAATACGAACCTAGAATTATCAAGAAACCAATAAGTCTCACTGCTAGTGAAATGCTAGGAGTAAGAGACTCTTTGTGCATGATCAGGTCAGATGAAGAATTTGAACCTGACTTTGAATATTTAGATAAACTCTGGACGGATCCAGAGAATGCCATAAAAAGGGAATGGCATGTCCAAAAATATTCATTAAAGGAAATGATATCCTTTAGAAAAAATTGGCACATCGATATGAAAAGAATAAGATGTAATATCAATTTTTTTAAATGGTTTGAGTATACTGGAAAATTAGACGACCAAAAAGAATCATTAAATATGATTGTCAATAAATGGTATACCAAACTAAGGTGGTTGAATCTGTAAATCACCCATTAGAAGAAATTAGTTTTCCCATAGATGGTAGAATTGTTACTGCTACACCCTTTAAACTCGATATATTAGATGCTAAAGGTGACCCCACAAATAAAGATATAGAATCAGCACAAAAGACAAATAGCTATAGAATTTAAAAATAAGCAAAAGGCAAAATCAGCAAAAGAGAATAAGTAAAAAAGAAAGCAACATTAAATGGCACAAAAATCAGCAAGAATATAAGGAGCAAAGCAACAATAAATGGCACAAAAATCAGAAATAAAAGGAGTAAAGAGGCAGCTACATCAAATGCCAAGGTTCCATTTTAAAGGGAGAAACTTCCAACAAGATAAATATGATTTTTAATCTCCGTGTAAAATTAAGTCTGCCACGTGTAGACACGTGTTAAATAAATAGAATTAGTAGTAAATCAAGTCAGTATTTTTAGATCCATGTAATATTAAGTCTGCCACGTGCGGACATATGTAAAATAGATAGCCTTTGTAATTAGTCGAGTAAGTACTTCGAGGTCTATTTAAGACCTTCACTTTGTAAGAAGGAGGGCATTCGGAAATTTAGGAACTCACTTCCATATTGCCCACCTTTTCTCTCTCTGTACTCAACCTTTCCTTCTAATCAATAAACATCTTTTGTAATTACTTTCCCTACTGTTATTTTAGTTTGTTTTCAAAATAGAAAACTTTTGTAGTATCTTGTTTGCACCTTTTGTTTAATTTTCTGATTGTTCTTTTGTTTGTTTAATTTTTCTACTGTTGTTTTGCTACTGTTCTTTGTTAATATTGAATAAATTATATAATAATATTTTAATATTGATGGGATAATTACCTCACCAAAGATAATAAACAAAGTGTATTAAATGCTACTACTATTACTCAAGTTATTAAGACTGAACCCACAGGACAAACTTCAGAAAATCAAATCTCAGAAGACGCCACCGCTACTTTAATTTATAGTATAGATAAACATTTTATAGGAGAACCCCAACTTTTCCAAGATTGAAGTCTAGAGATATTATCAAACCTATACTTTCCCAAATTAGACGATTTTAGATGGTACAAAGATGTCTTCCTCAACAAAGTCATGGATAGAGAAGACTGTAATCATGATTATTGGAATGAAAAATTTATAATCCTCTTAATCTTTATTTCATCCTTTAAATAGTTTATTTGTTGTGAAAGTAGAATTATTCTAAAGATAGTTTTATTTTTTACAAAGTCGCTTTCCTCTTTTGACATACTATTTAGATAAGGAAAAATAATTTCCTTTCCTAACGTAGTGGTGTGAATGCCATCTAACGTGGCGGTATATTATTTTATTTGAGTTATAAAAGGGATAACTGCATAATTGAAGGAATAATTCCGACTAAATACCTCGAAAAGAGTACTACCCGATTATTCTCCACAATAGGAGAAAGACTCAAGATAAATTATAAACTCTATAGGGCACACATATGCAATGATGTAATTTGTTTTATTAATGATTTTGTAATTACCAAGGCTCATGGATATAATATTAAAATATTATTATATAATTTATTCAGTATTAACAAAGATCAGTAGAAAAACAACAGTAGAAAAATTAAACAAACAAAAGAACAGTAAGAAAATTAAACAAAAGGTGCAAACAAGATACTACAAAAGTTTTCTATTTTGAAAACAAATTAAAATAACAGTAGGGAAAGTACTTACAAAAGATGTTTATTGATTAGAAGGAAAGATTGAGTACAGAGAGAAATGGTGGGCAATAAGGAAGTGAGTTCCTAAATTTCCGAATGCTCTCCTTCATACAAAGCAAAGGTCTTAAATAGACCTGAGAGTGCTGACTCAGCCTACTACTAATATAATTTATCTAACATGTATCTACACGTGGCAGACTTAATATTACATTGATATAAAAGTGCTGACTCAATTTACTACTAACTCTATTTATCTAACACGTGTCTACACGTGGCTGACTTAATTTTACACGGATACAAAACATCATATTTATCTTATTGAAAATTGTTTCTTATTGAAAATGAATCTTTTGCATTTAATGTTGCCATCTTTTCACTTCCTGTCATTTTGCTGATTTTGTTGTTGCAATCTTTTTACTTCTTGTCTTCAATGTTTCCTTTTACTTCTTGTCATTTTGCTGATTTTGATGTTGCCATTTCTTTACTTCTTGTCATCAATGTTGCTTTCTTTTTTACTTCATGTTATCTTGATGATTTTTGTGCCTCTTTTAATTCTTCTTATTCATGATATTATGCAGATTCCATAGCTATTTATCCTTTTGTGCAGATCTTACATCTCTTGACTTGTAGTAACTCTTTATTCTGTTGAAAGGGCATGACGAATCTTTTCTTCAGTTGAGAATATAAGCTTGAGCTATTCCCTGCAGATCCATCATGTCTCCATTGTTGGGCTCGCTAGTGTGCGAGGATGCAGTATCTAATAACTCCATTATTTATTTTGATTCGGTGTTCTTGTTCAGACTTGATAAAGCTTCTTCAAGCCTCTTTTTTAATTCCTCTTTGGATAGCGATGAACTTGATGCTCTTGTATTATCGCGGACTGTTGGTGTCCAACCTTATTCTGCTCTACCTGGAATTTCTCAAACTTCTTCTGAAAATGTGTTGACAATACCTGTTTATTTCCTCCAAATTGGCTCCACCATTTGTAGAACCATCTAGGGATTACTGCATTTTTCATTTCCTCTGAATATTTGAAAAACCAGGAGTGAGTATTGGGCCTAACATACATGAAATTGTACCAGGCCACCTTATAATCATACCAATTATATGTCTGGGGTCGATGAACTTTTGATAGGGGAATGGGGGTACGTAGATGATCATTGAACCATTCAAAGGGGCTTAGAATCCTTTTAATTGTGAATTTTGAGAATTCAATACTGTCTGGATTATTAATATCTTTTAATTTATACTCGATCTTCACTGAATCAGTATCTGTTAAAATGAACTCATAATACCTTTGGGTTTTGAGGGGATCCTCTGTCTCCACATAATTCTGATTTGTATAGCAAGGTTTTAATAGGTCTGGTACTCTGAAACCTTCGTATCATTTATCAAGCGCCATGATCAGCAATACCTGCAAATCTATTATTATGTGGAGACAGAGGATCCCTTCAAAACCTGAAGGTATTATGAGTTCATTTTAATAGATACTGATTCAGTGAAGATCAAGCACAAATTAAAAGATATTAATAATCCAGACAGAATTGAATTCTAAAAATTCACAATTAAAAGGATTTTAAGCCCCTTTGAATTGTTCAAGGATCATCTACATACTCTCATTACCCTATTAAAAGTTCATCAACCCCAGACATACAATTGGTATGATTATAAGGCAGCTTGGTACAATTTCATGTATGTTAGGCCCAATACTCACTCCTGGTTTGTCAAATATTCAGAGGAAATGAAAAGTGCAGTAATCCCTAGATGGTTCTACAAATGGTGGAGCCAATTTGGAGGAAATAAGCAGGTATTGTCAACACATTTTCAGAAGCAGTTTGAGAAATTCCAGGTAGATCAGAATATCTCCACCCTATCGGAAAATGTCAAGTTATGTAAAAATTTTATTGCTAGAAGAATTTCCTATATTGTCTATTAGTCCTTCGATATTCATGAATTTGAAAGGATCAAATATTTGAGTAAGACAATAAAAATTAAAGGTTGGACACCAAGAGTCCATGATAATACAAGAGCATCAAGTTCGTCGCTATCCAAAGAGGAATTAAAAAGGAGGCTCGAAGAAGCTTTATCAAGTCTGAGCAAGAACACTGAATAAAAATAAATAATGGAGTTATTAGATACTGCATCCTCGCACACTAGAGAGCCCAACAATGGAGACATGACAGATCCGCAAGGGATAGCTCAAGCTTATCGCCTCAACTTAAGAAAGGAGTCGGCATGCCCTTTCAAAGGAATAAAGAGTTACTACAAGTCAAGAGATGTAAGATCTGCACAAAAGGATAAATAACTATGGAATCTGCACAATATCATGAATAAGAATAATTAAAAGAAACACAAAAATCAGCATGATAACATGAAGTAAAAAGAAAGCAACATTGATGACAAGAAGTAAAGTAATGGCAACATCAAAATCAGCAAAATGACAAGAAGTAAAAGGCAATATTGAAGACAAGAAGTAAAAAGATGGCAACAACAAAATCAGCAAAATGACAAGAAGTAAAAATACGGCAACATCAAATGCCAAAGTTTCATTTTTAAGAAAAAATAATTTCCAACAAGATAAATATGACTTTTGTATCCATGTAAAATTAAGTCAGCCACGTGTAGACACGTGTTAGATAAATAGAGTTAGTAGTAAATTGAGTCAGAACTTTTATATCCATGTAATATTAAGTCTGCCATGTGTAGATACATGTTAGATAAATAGTATTAGTAGTAGGCTAACTCAGCACTTTCAGGTCTATTTAAGACCTTTACTTTGTATGAAGGAGGGCATTCGTAAATTTAGGAACTCACTTCCACATTGCCCACCTTTTCTCTCTCTGTACTCAACCTTTCCTTCTAATCTATAAACATCTTTTGTAAGTACTTTTCCTACTGTTATTTTAATTTGTTTTCAAATTAGAAAACTTTTTGTAGTATCTTGTTTGCACCTTTTGTTTAATTTTCTTACTATTCTTTTGTGTGTTTAATTTTTCTATTGTTGTTTTTCTACTGTTCTTTGTTAATATTTTTAAATTATATAATAATATTTTAATATTATATCTACGATCCATTCTATAATATTATATTTACGATCCGTTCTATGGTATTAGAGCCACGATTGGCCGGGAGGGGTACGAGTATGAGTAGCTAAATCTTTGTACTATCCTAGTACGAGTATGAGTAGCTAAATAATAATTTCATTGTGTAGTCTTTGTACGAGTATGAGTAGCTAAATAATAATTTCATTGTGTAGTCTTTGTTGTTACTCTTCATCCACTTTCTTAGTTTTATTTCTTAAGTTTGGTAGCCGTTTAATAACGGTCTAGACGTTGGGAAGCCTGTATCTTCCGCTGGATTAGCTCTAGATTTGTCATGTATTAGAGCCGGACCCGGATGATGGTGGGATAATTAGGAAATATCCGCGAGTCCCAGACATCAATTTACTATTATGAGCTAGCTATCTATGCTGTAGAATGAATTGAGCCTATGCAGGGTCAGTAGGTTGATTATGAGTTGTTGAGCTATTGACTGTATTTGGGCATATCATTATCATGCAAAGATTTTTTCTACATTATTTACTACTATTATGGATGGGGGACTTACTACCACCAGTTTCCTAAACCTTGCATGGCTCGAGGGTCTGTTTACAGAAATGGTTATAAAAAGGATTTGAAACTCATTTTATGGATCTTCTTGGAGTAAAAGGGATTATATGATGATTTTACCACTATTTTTTCACACTGAAACAAGACTCGGCTGAGTCGAGTGCTAGACTTGTTTATTATGGATTTAGACTTGGATATACTCTTAGCACCCTTATTGGGATTTTGAGATTATTGATTTAGACCCGAATACACTTTGGGCACCTATATTGAGATTCTGAGGTTTTGTATACAGTCACGGAGACCTCCGTAGACCTTGCCGATCCAGACCAGGGGCTATGAGCTGCGAGTGCTGGAGAAGGGGTATATAGTGTAGTAGGGGTATACGAGGGAATTCTTCTATAGATCCTGCCTACTAGGCCTGCATTCATCAGAGGAGGTACATATAGTACTACTGGCACACCTATTTTTATCATATCATATTATATCATTCATTCTGTGTATGGTCCTACCTTTGTTTTCCGTTTGTTGAGTGTACGCGCTGGTAGTATGGGATGCTAGAGGGTTTGTTTCACTTGTATGTGTTCCTTGGGTGTATGGGCGCCCATTGAGACTATAGGTAGATTAGTTTTCTCAATCCTATTGTAGTACTTATTCGTATTATAGCTACTTGTGAGTTATTCTCCGATCATCCTTGCCTTGTGATATTTATTGCTAGCATGGCTATGTTAGTTGCTTTCCCTTTTATTTAAGATTACCGGTATACCACCATATTCTTAAACTCTCCATATATATTATTGTTGCAAGGATCTAGGTGAGTTCCCTACTCTTTCACCTATGTTATGTGATATATATCTTCTGTGGCTAGCATAGCATACTTGTTTTCCTTGGATTTTATTTGTTGCTAGCTTCTGTGTATT
Source organism: Jaltomata sinuosa (assembly GCA_003996215.1). NCBI lineage: Eukaryota > Viridiplantae > Streptophyta > Magnoliopsida > Solanales > Solanaceae > Jaltomata > Jaltomata sinuosa. The sequence goes on from QJPP01005214.1 coordinate 9,800, forward strand.
TTCCTCTGTTTGCTTTCGTGACTACATTCTTCATTATCTGCTATTTACTTCTTTTATATCTTATATGTGCTCAGTCGGCCTATAATGCCTACAGGGTACCCATTACATTGCAATTGGTACTCATACTACACTTATGCATCTTCTGGTGCAGATCCTAGTGTGAGCTATCACCGTTGATCACACAGACTCGTGCAACTTTGGACCTTCAAGACTTAGGGTGAGCTCCTGACGATCGGAGCTTGACCATATCTCCTTTTTTGGCACTGCTTACTCTTTTTGTTATTCATAGACAATTGTATATTCTATTTTTGTACTCCCTCTTGTACTCTATATATTTTAGTAGCGGCTTCTGTACTATGATAACAGTTAGCTTCCATATATATATTTCAGGTTGTTTCCTCCTTTTTATGTCTTCTTTATATTCTTCCGCTTATTACTCTATCTTGTATGTGCTTTGCTTCTTTAGTATCCCATTACTAACCGTTCTAGGCTACAGGGATTGGTATGCCTACATGTGAGATTGTAGGTGCCATCATGAACTGAGAAATTGGGTCATGACAAATATGGTGTCTATTGTTGGAAAGCCAACTGTTGTAGGATCCCGTATGAAGTTTTTAGATGAGAATTTGAGTCATAGAACTCTAGATATCATAGTTGTTGCATTGGAAACTATTCGTGGTTTTTATAAAATAAAGTGTGTTGAAAAATGAGGGTCTGGGAGTGAGCAAGCAAAGTTCTGGAATTTTCCTTCTTCGTGACAGAAATAAGACCCATAGCATCTGTGTAGACACTTTTACTCTCTTATTCATATGTAATATTGCCATACTATCCAAAGTAGTGAGGTTGCTGAGTACTGAGATGAGGTTTGATAGACATAGTGTTACAATGAGATGGTTGTTAACTATTATTACTCCTTTCCCTCTGATGATGATAATCAATTTATTATTAGACCTTGAGATTGTTGTTGTTGAACTTGTACTGAAAAGACTACTTGTTGATTGATTACATGCTAAGTGTTGGATTCCTGTTACTTGTTATTTGTTTTACTGCTTCATGTTATATTGTTGGGTCGGCCTATGATACCTACTAGTACATAGTATATTGTACTGATACTACCCTGTGCTCTTATTTTGTTGAGTGCAGACCGTATTCTAGAGGCTTAGACGCGACCTCAGATAGAATAGAGAGACTGACAACAGATCCAAGGGTGAGCACTACTTTTTGGGCTACCATGGATCCTCCACGAGTTGTTATCATTCTTCTAGACAATGTGACTCACATATCTTATTGCTTTTAGACATTATTTGATATCTTAAATTATGTTGGCTTAGAGTTCTGAATGATGACTTTCAGTTCTTGCGGATATAAATTAGTTGTTGAATTTTGCATTATTTTTATATCATATTGTGATGACCCTTCTGGTCATCTTCGCATTTACACATTCATTGTACTATTAGAGCCTTCCTGTAGCGGCCCCAAGTCATTTATAGCTTATTGGGACCGGTAGTTTGGTGCTCTGGTTGTTCATTTGGTTGGTTTGCCCTTTTTCCTATTTTAGAGCTTTAACTTAGAATATTGTTGACCTTAGTCAACGTCTTAGCTAATGTGCTCGGAATTGAATTTTGACAGTTTTGTGAGCTTTATAGTATTGAGTTTGGTCTAGTTGGACCTTCAGTTGTGGCTTGAGAACTTCCGGTGTGGGTTTTGTGTTGTTTTCTCTATTTTCAGGCCATTTGGAGTTGAAAGTGTAACTTTGGGTTACTTTCGATGATCGGAGTATTGAATTAAAATCTGACGATTCCATCAGCTCCAGAATGATTAGTTTGGGTTGGGAAGGTGGTTGGTTAAGGTTTCGGGTGTGCCGGATTCATTTTGAGCCTTTGGGTTCCTTTTTGTTAGTGTTGACTTGGGTCAACATTTCTTTGAAACAACCTCATATGGAAGTTTAATCAATTTCGTTGAGTCTGTAAAGTCGTTTCCACTCTATAAGCACTATTGGTTTTTGGATATCAATTTACAATTGTGCTTGGAATTCCCCATCGAGTTTAGGAAAGTTACAGACTTTTCCTTGTTGCAGGTGCAGGCATCAAGCTTCTATCGCGATCACGAGACTTACCTTTCGCGACCGCGATGAAGCGCCTGGAACCGTGTTCTTTGCGATAGCGTGATTGATGGTCGCGATCGCGATAAAGTACCTCATTCTCTGTTCTTCACGACTGCGTGTCTAGCCTTCACGATCGCAATTGTCTAGCCAGCGTGATCCTCACGACCGTGAGGGGTCCCTTCGTGATCGCGATGAAGGAACCTTGGCAGTATATAAACTTCTCTCTTTATTTTTCCAGCACTTTGCTCAAAATTTTCCCAGCTCCAAACAGTTAACTCTCTCCCAAACTTGCTCCATATCAATCCTAGCATTGGGGAAAACATTTGTTCATCGTCTATTAGTGATTCTCCGATTATTGGTAAGCTTTCTTCATCACTTGAACTCTCTTGTTCTTTCTCTAAATTCCACAATTGTTGCTCATTCCAAGCTTGGATTTTTTTGGTAGAATCTACCTCCTAGCTATTGCATGTTCGTGGGTTGAAGAATTCTCTGTCGTGGATTGAAATTCCAGCCTCTTGGTAGGTAATTCTTGCCTATTTCCGGGTTTTTGTCCCTTAAATCCATTTTTAGGTTTCTTAGCTTTAGGGGCTGTTTTAGCTCGAATTTGTTTCCAACTCTCTTTGATTTGTTGGGCATGTACTCCTATTGTCTTGGGGATCATAATGTGAGTTTCCATTTTCGGTTTTAGGTTGTGGGCCCCATGAGCCCGCTGGTGACCCAAATTTCAACCTGGCTATAATTATAGCAATAGGGGTATTGTTAGACTCATTTTAACGTATTATTTATGTTTTTGATAGTTTGATTGTCATTTGGGATCTCTCGGAGCGATTCGGGCTTGGACATTATTGTTCGGGAAGCTTGTTATCGGAAGACAACTAGGTTACGGTATAAACTCCTAGACTTAGCATATATAGGATAAAATTATACTAGCTGGCATCCTTGGGTTGGGTTATTAGGTTGGTACCATAGACTTTGACCGCTTTATTCATGTCCGACCTATTTTCTTTCCCCTGATGTTTGTAGTACTTGCTTGATACGCTTTATTTACCCTTGTGGCCAAGTGAGGCCTTGTTGACTCTGGAACATAGAAGGTGGGTTATTGGGAATATCTGCGAGTCCCGGACATAGAAATATCCTTCTAGGATGGTTATGCTTGCTGAGTAGCTTTGGAGCCTATGTAGGGTCGATAGGTTGATTGTGAGCTACTGAGCGGCTATTTGTGTTTGATCATATCATTTCCATGCATATAAAGAGGGTTTATCCATGTTTTACTATGGTTTTGGCTTCGGGCCTACTGGTGTTGTCTTTCTAAACTTTGCATGGCCCCGGAGGCCCATTTTCAATGGAAATGGTTTGACTTAACTTGTGAATCTTCTTGGGGTAAGAGGAGGTTATATTATGATTTCTATCACTAGTTTTGCTATTAATGCTAGACTCAACAGGGTCGGGGTGCTAGTTGAGTTTTCTACTGATTTGGGGTGATTTTAGGATCGAACTGAGCATCTGAGATGACTTTTTACTATTTTAGACCCGGTTATGCCCGGGCACCTTTAGAGGGGGTTTTGAGATATCTTTTCACTACTTTAGTACTGGACAGGGTCTAGGCATGCATATTCGAGACTGGGTCTCGATCTTGAACCCGGACTTGCTTCCGAAGGACATGTTTTGATGCAGAGTTTTAGTATGGGGTACGGGACCTCCATGGACCTTTCCATCTGGGCTTCAGGCTGCGTGTGCCGGAGGGAAGGTCTACGGTGGAGTAAGGGTATATGGGCAGTGTCCTTCCATGGAACCCACCTGCTGGGCCCGATCGACATCGGAGGGGGTACATACAGAGATACCATTTCACCTGAGATCTTCATGCATCATATTATTCATTATTTGAGGTACCACCCTTGTTTGCTGTTTGTTGAATGTACGCTCTGATTGTATGGGTAGCCGAAGGGTTTTGTTTTCACTTGTTTGCGTTCCTCGGTTGTATGGGTGGCCGGGGGACTATAGGTAGTCTCTTGTTACTTATCGCGATGTTATCCCTATGTTACAGTTATGCTTATAATATTATATACGATTGAGTTGTTACTTGTTGGATTTGAGATTGGTATAACTAGTTGGGTTATTGATTCCTATTTCCCAGCATGCCTATCTCTATTCTCCTCTTTCTTTCCTTGTACTTGAAGTTACCGGTATACCATCCATTTCTAGAACTTTCTATGTATATACTGTTGTTGCAAGGATCCTAGGTGCATCATTTCTTACTTTCACCTGTGCCTGTGTGTATATATCTTACTTGCTACCCATGTATGTTGTTCTGTGGTATTCCCTCTAGGCTAGTTCTGTGTACTTTTCATTGATTTCTGTGACTACTTGCTTCTATTCTGTCTGTTACTACGCTATTATCTTATATGTGCCAGTCGGCCTATAATACCTACAGGGTACCTTATGCTTTGCATTAGGTGCTCATACTACACTCTACATCTTCTGGTGCAGATTATAGTATTTGCCATCACCGTTAGCTCATCGAAACTCATGCAGGGTGCTGTTTTGGTGATATTCTGAACTGAGGGTGAGCTCTTGGTGATCGAAGCTTAGCTTTTAGTTATCTTTGATTATGTACTCTATTTCTGCTCGGAGACATCTTTGTGTATATTGTTTTGGACCCTTGTACTCCTTATGTAGATCCAGCTCTTATATACTGTGATACCAGGTTTTGGGTTTGGTTTAGCTTCCGCTTTTCATTTATATTGTTCCTGTTATCTACTTTCTTCATCTTATACCCTTGCTTCCGCTTATTTAAACTGTTCTTTTGCTTAGCTTGTTAGATAGTAGCCCATTAATGACCGTTCCGGGCTACAGGGATTGGTTTGCCTACTGAGTGTTGTAGGTGCCATCATGTCCAAGAAATTGGGTCCTGACATCTTGGTATCAGAACCCTAGGTTCACCGGTGTCATCGGTATAGGAGCCAATGACTAGTAGAGTCTTGTGGATCGAGGCGGAGATGTCCGTACTCAATCTTCGGGAGGCTATAGTGACATCTTAGTAAAAAGTGGACTTTTCTTGTTCTATCTCGTGCATAGTATCCTTGAAAGTTCCTGGAAATTTCACTTACTCTGGTTCACTCTTTTGCAGATGGTTCGTACGAGATCTTCAGCTTCTAGTGGAGGAGAGCCTCCTGCCTCTGCACCTCCGACTCCAGCTAGGGGCCGGGGTGGTCTTATGGGTAGAGGTAGGGGTCGTGGATTCCTCAGAGCAGCGACACCTGCTAAAGTTGCTAGAGTTGAGGTTGAGCCCGAGTTTGACTATGAGCAAGAGTTTTCTCTAGAGCAAAAGTATGTGGACCCAGGGGAAGCCCAGGTACCACAAGCTCCAGTACCAGTTCCAGCACCAGTTTCTGTGCCAGCTTCAGCCCCAACTCAGTCTTTGGATATTAAGGGTCTACTTGTTCAGCTTTTGAGTATGATTAGGGAGAGACCTTCTGAGGTAGAACATACAACCGCTTAGGGGGTATCCCTAGGTGTTCAGAGTTAAGTAGAACATCCTACTACTATATCTCCTCGCGCTGAGGTTGTTCCGATTCCTTCAGTTGCACAACCTCTTTCTCCTCGCCCAGCTATTATAGATGGGGAGCAGAAGGCTTTGGGTAGGTTCTTGTGATTGGTACCACCGACGTTTACTGGTAGGTAGGGTCAGGACCCGCATGGTTTTATTACTACATGTGAGGAGATGATACACCATCTGCATTTGTTGGAGACTCATGGAGTCGGTTACACCACTTATCAGTTGGAGGTCCATATGAAGTTATGGTGGAGGGCACATGTTGCTTGAAGATCTTTTACATTGCCTCCTTTGACCTGGTCTGAGTTCTATGAGGTCTTTACGGTCAAGTTCCTACCTCAGAGTGATCATGAGTGTCGCAAAGAGCAGTTTACTCAGCTTATACATGATTCTACAACTGTCTCAGAGTATGAGACCCGTTTCCATTAGCTAGCACCGTTTGGATCTATGATCATTCCTCCTGAGGCAAATAAGATTTACAGATTTGTATGGGGTTTGAGACCAGAGTTTAGGCAGCCAGATAAGATATTGGTTGCCGGTGGTTGGTCATTTTAGGCTATCGCAGACTATGCTCTTACTATGGCAGACTTATAGAGACATGATCAGGGGGCCAAAGATAAGAGGCCTCAACATCAGGGTGCCTACAGCGGTTCCAGGCATGGTGGTAAAGGTTCAGGACAGTGGGGCCGGGGTTATTACCCAGAGCAGCACCAGGGTGAGTCCAGCCAATCGATTCAGGCTGCACTTCAGAATTCCAGTAATACCCAGTTCGAGCAGGGTCAGAGCAGCCATCGGGGCTATAGAGGTTAGTCTTCGAGGGGTACAGCTTTGGGAGCATCAGGACGTGGTGGACATACTGGTTCTGCTGGTTTATCTCGAAAGAGTAGGTTGTCAGGGGCTTGTTTTACCTGTGGTATGATTGGTCATTTTGCTTGAGATTGCCCCCACCAGGGTGCAGGGCAGCCGGCCAAGCCTTTACGAGTAGTTCAGCCTTCAGCTAGAGAGGTGGTAATGATGCTAGAGGTGGTGCTCCGCATGGTAGAGCAAGTGGTAGGGATAGAGGTCGGGCAGGTGTAGGTCGTTGTCAATTCTATGCGGTCCCTGGGAGACCGGAGGTAGAGGCCTCAGATGCTGTGATTACATGTATGATTTCTGTATGCCATCAGTGTTATATGGCTTTATTTGATCCTGGATACACTTGTTCATATGTATCTACCTACTTTCTACCTTGTTTAGGGTTAGTTAGTGAGCCATTATCTATTCCTGTTTCTGGTTCGACCCCAGTAGGAGATTCTTTAGTAGTGGATCGGATTGTGAGATCCTGTGTGATATCTGTTGGTGATTTGGAGACTTAGGGTGATTTGATGATGCTCTATATGTTATATTTTAATGTGATACTGGGCATGGACTGGTTATCCCCTTACTATGCGATTTTGAATTGTTATGCCAAGACCGTTACCATAGTCGTGCCCGGTGTATCCTCGGTAGTGTGGTAGGGTTCTGTTAGCCATGCACCATCTGGGATCATTTGTTGTCTTCGAGCTAGGAAGTTAATTTCCTGGGGGTGTTTAGCTTATCTAGCATATGTCCTAGATGCTAGTGCTGACTCTTCATCTCCTGAGTTTGTTCCTGTGGTTAGGGACTTCCTAGATGTGTTTTCTACCGACCTGGAAGGCCTTCCACCTGAGAGAGATGTTAATATTTCCATTGAGTTAGAGCTGGGCACCAGGCCCATTTCTATTCCTCCCTACAGTATGACTCCTGCTGAGTTGAGAGAGCTTAAAGATAAGCTCTAGCATTTGTTAGATAAGGGGTTTAATAGACCGAGTGTGTCTCCTTAGGGTGCTCTTGTTCTCTTTGTGAAGAAGAAGGATGGGTTAATGTGGATGTGTATTGACTATCGGTAGCTGAATAAGGTGACAGTGAAGAATAGGTACCCGATGCAGAGGATTGATGACTTGTTTGATCAGCTTCAGGGTTCAGCTGTATTTTCGAAGATTGATTTGAGGTTCGACTACCATCAGTTGAGGATTAGGGTGGAGGACATCCCTAAGACAATATTCAAGACATGTTATGGCCACTATGAGTTCCTGGTGATGTCTTTTGGGTTGACTAATGCCCCCGCAGCCTTTATGGATTTGATGCATAGGGTACTTAGCCCATACTTGGATATGTTCGTGATAGTTTTCATTGATGATATACTGATATACTCGAGGAGTAGGGACAAGCATGAGCAGCATTTGAGGACTGTACTTCAGACTTTGAGAAATCATCAGCTTTATACCAAGTTCTTAAAGTGTGTGTTTTGGTTTGAGTCAGTTGCATTTCTAGGACACGTGGTGTCTAAAGATGGGACGAGAGTTGATCCAGGTAAGATTTATGCGGTTCGTGATTGGCCAAGACCTACTACTCCTACCAAGGATCGCAGTTTTGTTGGTTTAGCCGGGTACTATAGACGGTTCATTGAGGGATTTTCTTCCATAGCAGCACCCTTGATTATATTGACTAGGAAGGATGTCCCATGCCAGTGGTGGGATCAGTGCGAGGATAACTTTTAGAGGCTTAAGGCCTTATTGACTTCAGCTCCAGTTCTGACTTTACCGGTTGAGAGTCAGAGTTTCTCCATGTATTGTGATGCTTCATGGGTCGGTCTTGGTTGTGTGTTGATGCAATATGGTCGAGTAATAGCATATGCATAGAGACAACTAGAGGTTCAGGAGTGCAACTACCCCACCCATGATATGTAGTTGGCGGCGGTAGTCTTCGCGCTCAAGATCTGGAGGCACTACTTATACGGAGTTCATTATGAGATATTCACTAATCACCATAGTCTTCAGTACATTACGAGTCAACGGGAGATGAACTCGAGGCAGAGGAGATGGATTGAGCTACTGAAGGACTATCATTTCACTATTCTATACCATTCGTGCAAGGCAAACATGGTAGCGGATGCCTTGAGTCGGAAGGCAGTGAGTATGGGTAGCCTAGCTTCACTTTCAGTTTCTAAGCGACCATTTTCTTGGGCATCCAGTCCTTGGCTAACCGATTGGTTAGGCTTGACTTGTCGGATCCTAGCAGAGTGCTTGCCAGTGTTGAGGTTCGTTCTACTATAGTTGATCAGATTTAGAGCCTATAATTTGAGGATCAGAGTTTGTGCGACCTTTGTGATCAGGTAGTTTGGGGTGAGGCCAACCGGGCTACTTTGGGTTCTGATGGTATTATGAGGTTTGATGGCCGACTTTGTGTTCCAAGGGTTGGTGATCTGATTCAGTTGATACTCCGTGAGGCACATTGTTCTAGATACTCCATCCATCATGGCGCAACAAAGATGTATAGAGATTTGAGATAACTTTACTGGTGGTATGGTATGAAGTGGGACGTAGCAGAGTTTGTATCTCGGTGCTTGAACTGTCAGCAGGTGAAGTTCAAGCTCATGAGACCAGGTGGCTTGTTGCAGCGACTTACCATTCCTTAGTGAAAGTGGGAAGGTATCACTATAGACTTAGTTGTTGGTTTGCCTCATACTTCTCAGGGTTTTGATTCCATTTGGGTGATTGTGGATCAGCTGACTAATTGGGCCCACTTCTTGCTGGTTCAGACTTCTTATGATGCTGAGAGATTAGCTTAGATTTACATTCGTGAGGTTGTTCGATTGCATGGGGTCCCAGCTTTTATCATTTCAGACTGTGGCACGCAGTTCACATCTCAGTTATGGAGAGCTATACAGAGAGATTTAGGTCTGGAGGTTCAGCTTAGTACCGCTTTCCACCATCAGACAGATAGCCAGTCTAAGAGGACTATTCAAGTCCTGGAGGACATGCTTCGGGCTTGTGTACTTGACTTTAGAGGTACATGGGATCAGTTTGTGCCTTTGGCCGAGTTTGCTTATAATAATAGTTTCCATTCGAGCATTGGCATGGCACCTTTTGAGGCTTTGTATGGTAGGCATTGCCGATCACTGATTGGTTAGTTCGATGGGTTAGAGTCCAGACCGTAGAGTACAGATTTGCTTAGAGATTCCTTGGACCCAGTCCATTTGATTCAGGACAGACTTAGAGCAGCCCAGAGTAGGAAGAAAAGCTATGTTGATTGTAGACTTTGTGCATTAGAGTTCAGTGTTGGTGACCTGGTTTTCCTTCGAGTATTGTCCATGAAGGGCGTGATGAGATTTGGTCAGCGGGGCAAGCTTAGCCCCAGATTTATTGGGCCATTTGAGATCTTACAGAGGGTTAATAGTGTTGCCTATATATTGGCTTTTCCTCTGATGTTTTCAGCTGTTCACCCAGTTTTTCATGTCTCGATGATGCACCGGTATGTGCCAAATGAGTCTCATGTGTTGCATTGGGATTCAGTTTAGTTAGACGAGAGATTGTCATTTGTTGAGGAGTTGATAGCTATTTTGTCCAGAGATATTAGGAGATTGAGATCTAGGATGATTTCGATTGTGAAGGTTCAGTGGAGACATCATCCAGTCGAGGAGGATACTTAGGAGACCGAGCGTGAGTTGAGTGCTCAGTATCCGCAGTTGTTCAAGCTTTCAGGTAATCCCTTCTTCTTGACTTTAGAGGAGGAAAGTCTTTTTAGTAGTGGATGTTGTGATGACCCTTCCGGTCATCTTCGCATTTATGCATTCATTGTATTATTAGAGCCTTACTGTAGCGGCCCCAAGTCATTTATGGCTTGTTGGGACTGGTAGTTCGGTGCCCTAGTCGTTCGTTTGGTTGTTTTGCCCTTTTTCCTATTTAAGAGCTTTAACTTAGAATATCGTTGACCTTAGTCAACATTCTTAGCTAACGTGCTCAGAATTAAATTAAGACAGTTTCGTTAACTCTGTAGAGTTGAGTTTGGTCTAGTTGGAACTTCAGTTGAGGACTGAGAACTTTCAGTGTGGGTTTTGTGTGATTTTTTCTGTTTTTAGGCCATTTGGAGTTGAAAGTGTAACTTTGGGTGACTTTTGATGATTGGAGTGTCGGATTCAAAATTCGACGATTCCATAAGCTCCAAAATGATGAGCCTTTGGGTTCCTTTTTGTTGGTGTTGACTTGGGTCAACATTTCACCGAAACGACCTAGTATGGAAGTTTTATCGATTCTGTTGAGTCTGAAATATCGTTTTCACTCTGCTGGCACTATTGGTTTCTTGATATCGGTTTCTGATTGTGCCCGGAATGCCCTGTCGAGCTTTGGAAAGTTGCATACTTTTCCTTGTTGAAGGTGCAGGCATCAAGTCTCTATCGCGATCGCGAGACTCACCCTTCGCAACTTCGATGAAGCACCTGGCACCGTGTTCTTCGTGATCGCGTGATCGCCGGTCATGATGATTATGCGATCGCGATGAAGTCCCTCCTTCTCTATTCTTTGTGACCGCGTGGCTAGATTTCGCGATCGCGATGGTCTAGCTAGCGTGATCCTCGCGACCGTGAGGGGTCCCTTCACGATCGCGATGAAGGAACCTTGACAGTATATAAACTTCTCTCTTTGTTTTTCTAGCACTTTGCTCAAACTTTTCCCAACTCCAAATAGTTAATTCTCTCCCAAGCTTGCTCCATATCAATCCTAGCATTGGGGAAAACATTTGTTCATCGTTTATTAGTGATTCTCCAATTATTGGTAAGCTTTATTTATCACTTGAACTCTCTTGTTCTTTATATATATTCCACCATTGTTGCTCATTCCAAGCATGGATTTTTATAATAGAATCTGCCTCCTAGCTATTACATGTTCGTGGGTTGAAGAATTCTCCATCGAGGATTGAAATTTCAGCTTCTTGGTAGGTAATTCTTGTGTATTTCTGGGTTTTCATCCCTTAAATCCATTTTTGTGTTTCTTAGCTTTAGGGGCTGTTTTAGTTCGAATTTGTTGCCCAATCTCTTTGATTTTTCGAGCATGTACTCCTATGTTCTTGGGGATCATAATGTGAGTTTCCATTTTCAGTTTCAGGTTGTGGGCCTCGCGGGCCCACCGGTGACCCAATTTTCAACCCAGCTATGATGGTAGCAATAGGGGTATCGTTAGACTTGTTTTAACATATTATTTATGTTTATGATAGTTTGATTGTCATTCGGGATCTCTCAGAGCGATTCAGGCTTGGACGTTGTTGTTCGTACAACTTGTCGTTGGACGACAGGTAGGTTACGGTCTAAACTCCTAGACTTAGCATATATCGGATAAAATTGTACTAGCTGGCATCCTTGGGTTGATTGGGTCGGTACCACAGACCTTGACCGCTTTATTCATGTCCGACCTACTTTTCTTCCCCCGATGTTTATAGTACTTGCTTGATATGCTTTATTTACCCTTGTGGCCTTGTGAGGCCTTGTGAGGCCTTGTGAGGCCTTGTTAACTCTGGAACATAGAAGGTGGGTTATTGGGAATGTTCGCGAGTCCCGGACATAGAAATATCCTTCTAGGCTGGTTATGCTTGCTGAGAAGCTTTGGAGCCTATGCAGGGCTGATAGGTTAATTGTGAGCTGTTGGGCGGCTAGTTGTGTTTGTTGCATATAAAGAGGTTTTATCCATGTTTACTACGATTTTGGCTTCGGTCCTACTGGTGTTATCTTTCTAAACTTTGCATTGCCCCGGGGGCCCATTTTCAATGGAAATGGTTTGACTTAACTTGTGAATCTTGTTGGGGTAAGAGGAGGTTATATTATGATTTCTATCACTAGTTTTGCAATTAATGCTAGACTCGGCAGGGATGGGGTGCTAGTTGAGTTTTCTACTGATTTGGGGTGATTTTAGTCTCGGTCGAACTGAGCACCTGAGATGACTTTCTACTATTTTAGACCCTGTTATGCCCGAGCACCCTTGGAGGGGTTTTTGAGACATCTTTTCACTACTTTAGTCCTGGACAGGGTCTGGGCATGCATATTCGAGACTGGGTCTCTATCTTGAACTTGGACTTGCTTCCGGAGGACATGATTTGATACTGAGTTTTAGTATGGGGTTGGGGACCTCCATGGACCTTGCCTTCAAGTCCTGGGGCTTCAGGATGAATGTGCCGGAGGGAGGGTATACGGTGGAGTAGGGGTATACGGGCAGTGTCCTTCCATGTAACCCACCTGCTGGGCCCGATCGGCACAGGAGGGGGTTTATACAGAGATACCATTTCACCTGAGATCTTCATGCATCATATCATTCATTGTTTAAGGCTCCACTTTTGTTTGATGTTTGTTGAGTGTATGCTCCGGTTATATAGGCGGCCGGAGGGTTTTGTTTTCACTTATTTGGGTTCCTCGATTGTATGGGCGGTTGGGGAACTGTAGGTAGTCTCTTGTTACTTTATCGTGGTGTTATCCCTCTGTTACGGTTATGCTTATAAGATTATATACGGTTGAGTTGTTACTTGTTGGATTTGAGATTGGTATGACTAGTTGGGTTATTGATTCCTATTTTCGAGCATGCCTATCTATATTCTCCTCTTTCTTTCCTTGTACTTGAGGTTACCGGTATACCGTCCATTTCTAGAACTTGATATGTATATACTGTTGTTGCAAGGATCCCAGGTGCATCATTTCTTACTTTCACCTATGCCTGTGTGTATACATCCTACTTGCTAGCCTTGTATGTTGTTTTTTTGTCTTCCCTCTGGGCTAGTTCCTGTGTACTTTTTGTTGATTTTTGTGACTACTTTCTTCTATACTGTTTGTTACTACGCTTTTATCTTATATGTGCCCAGTCAGCCTATGATACCTACTGGGTACCTTATGCTTTGCATTTGGCGCTCATACTACACTCTGCATCTTCTGGTGCAGATAGTGCTTGTATCAGGTCCGAAACACAGTCATAGGAATATCTAAAGGTCAAATTTTTAGTTGATGGTAACCATACCTTAAGTCAATCTTAGAGAATACCGAAGCCCCTTACAACTGATCGAAGAGTTCATCAATGTATGGGAGAGGGTACTGGTTATGGAGAGTAACTTTATTCAGCCATCTATAATCTATACACATGCACAGACTTCCATTTTTCTTCTTAACAAAGAGAATTGGAGCACCCCACAGGGAGGCACTCGGATGGATGAAACCCTTACTCAATGGCTCCTGCAGATGAGCTTAAGATCTTGATGGTGCTCAAAAGCACTCTTCCAAAGAAGGTTGTAGCGATCATCACACAAAACAAAAGTAACCCAGTGGATGGTCAAGGTCAAATCCACATTGAGTGGAGTAGTGATTCGCTAAGAGATCATCGATAAATAATCATTAAGATAGTAAATGCTCAAACAAATTAAAAGTAAAGATTGGGGGAATTAGAAAGGGAAATTTATGTAGCAACTTTGAGTTCAACACAAAAGCGTAACGTAAACATGAGATTTATAATCAATGAGAATGATACTAGGGGTATGCTCCCGATGTGATTCTACAAAGGGTTAGGGTATTTGATTAATTATGCAAATTATTTATTAATGATATGGGTAGCATTGGTTTTAGTTATATTTAGTAATCTCTCGATCCTCCAAATATATATCGTATGGTCTTTGGTCAAGCACCATAGTTTTAACGTAAACCAACAAATTCGATTTCTTGGGAAAGTCATACAATTTCTAGCATAGACTCTTAGATGAGAGTTTCCATCGATTAAGCTACTTCTAGCCTCAATCTAAGGTGGAAATCTCAAATTCCCACTATTGAATTCCTATTCAAATTATGAACTCTTTTTTCAAGTAAGAACACAACTAAGAAAACTCAATTAATGTTAGCAACCATCAATTTTATGATTAAAACTTGAGGAATTCAATAGACCTATATCAATTCATCAATTATAAGCATAATTAAACAAGAACCATACCCAAATTCAAATACCCATCATGCACATACCCCTAGACAAGAAAATTAGTTGCTCATAATAAGAAAATAAGAAGAAATACCAATTGGGTAACTCATACTTCCATTCATATTTAAGCCAAAATCCAAATCCAAGCTCAATTTAGTATAAAAATGGTGAATTCTAAGTGTAGACGATGAAGAGAAAGAGTACTCTCAATATCTTCCTTGGGAAAATTCAATACAAAAATTCAATAAACTTTCAACTATATCTGGTATACAACCCAAAAAGGGTTTTAGAACCTTCCCAAAATGTCAGTTGGTATTAGACAAAAATGCCCTTCGAGAGTGGTGCGACATAACGTTTGGTTGCACCATATGTTCTGTGTGTCCCATGTCTCTTTGTCAGCCAACCAGTGATGTTAGTTGATTCTATGGTGAGGTGCGAAGGGAGGTGCATACCGCATGCCGTATTATGCAGCTCACATGTCAGTTGCACCTCTCGGTATATTCTTCCTTGTTGTCGATTACCTTCACACTTCAACTCTTTTTTAGCTCTTTGGGTTCAATTCCTTTGTTTTCTACTTTTGATCAAGAGTACATGCATTTTCATCAATAAAGACAATAAATTCCTCTATTTTTTATCAAAATATGGCAATAATTCATGAATAAAGGCTCCATAAGTTAGTAGATTACCAACTTATCAAACCTCCAAACTTGAACTATTACTTGTCCTCAAGCAAGCTACTCACAAAGTAAAGAATGAATTAGGTTCTAAAACACACAGGGTGCACACAAGATTAATCTAAACTCTACAACTAAGAAAATAACAAACAAAAAGACTCAACTGTAGTGCTCATTTTAATTTGGATCACCATATTCTCAAGGCAATATCTTATTTCAAAACGTTTATCAAAAGGACTTTGTTTCTTATTCAAAAACAAGGGAATTTATCATTCAAAACAAGATATTCAAGATTCTCGAGTCATTGGCATGGACCTTCAAGGTTTGCCTCGAGATTTGCCACACAACTTGTCTCATTCATTTCTCTCAATTGAAATAGAGACTTCATCATTCCTTTCAAGTGTGTGATGCCACTCACCACAAGAGAGAATTCCACTCACAATCATGCAATTCACAATAAAAGGGATTATAAGAGAACCAAGAAGACTCTCACTCTCTCAAGAAAGTTCTAGTTCACACGCATTGAACCATAGGCTTGCCCTTTATGTAATCTGCGACTAATGTAGAGTTACCATGCTCGGACTCACTAAGGACTTGCGGACTATAATGTAGGCTAGGGTTAGAATGAAGATTGCATTTGGCTCAAGTGACTAAACCTCCCTAACGCTCTTTGTGATCATTCAAAAAACCACTCACATTTTCGAACAATAACTCCACCTTATTTCTCCCTCTCACAACCTAAAGTTTCCCTTCAACTTGATCATTTAATATCCTTTTATCACCTTTACTTGGTAGCACTGATTCCTTCTTAATTTTCATTCTGTTCATTTCATTGGACAATTTGAAGCAATTTTTCAATTTAGGCATATGGTGCTACCTTTGTGTTGAAATACATCCCTTTCTTCTCCACATTGGTGCATGCACCCCCAAACTTAGGCTTTTGCCTATGTTGTCATTTCAATTCCCCCCCACCAAACATAGGCTTTTATCCAATGTTTCACTTTTGACCCATTAGGGACGACGGAAAAAGGGTGAAGTTATCAACAAGGTGCCAAAGAAAAGTCACAAGATCAAAGGGGCTTACTAGGATCATGTAAAGGGGAAGTCAATTTGGGTGAAATGGCTTATTCAAAAAGGGCCTAAGGTCATCTTCCAAGCTTGGTTACGTCTAGGATTTTGCCTTGAATCACATTTGGGGAAAGTTCTAGACAACACATACACATAAGAACAAAGTATAGCCTTACCACACAAGGCATCACAACAGAAGAATTTCACATCGAGTCTCACAATCAATTGAGACAAATGACTTTTGACAAGCTATTCCGAGTTCTTTTACATACTCGTTTGTGAATCGATCAAGCCAAAAGGGGAGTGTGCAAGTCATGAAGAAAGAATACTTTACTCAAAATCATTTTCCCTCTTTCCTTTAATTTTCTAAAAACTTCTTTCCAAGAAAATTTATTTAGTGTGTCCATTTAGAGACAAGCAATACACAGACTCAATTTTAAACTTAAACTTGGCATTTTTCCTTAAGAATGTTGCCTCTCAATCTATCATAGGGAAACATCAACCCAGTTTGACACAAAAATAAATAAAGAAAATAAAAGAAACAATTTGCTCCTTAGGAAAGAATCGTGGTATGAAGAAAACCCTTGGAGTTTATTCACTACTCTACTATTAACAAGGCGACCAAAATTTCAAAGAGCTCATGAATTATTTGAAATCAAGTCTCGGCGTAGCAACTAAGCATGTTTGCAGGGCACGGGTAGTGAAATAATGAATCGTGTAGGACCAACCTGGCATTCACATTCACAACATTAATATGATAAATCAAGCCCGACAAGGGCACAATTAAGAACATAACAACCACAAATGAATATTTAGACATGCCTTATAGTGGCTTAAATACTACTTACACCCCTCTAAACTTAAATAAAGCATAGCCCACGATGCGTAAAATTATACAAAAAGATGAATTTCAAGGACTCCCTGGTGGATCTAACGCTAGTGATGATGTCTTTGTGCATAAACATGGTAGTGAGTCCTCTAGGGTAGAGGTGGTGATGGTGGAGGGATGTATGCATGCTCCAAATCTATCTGAAATCCTTCCACCGAGGGAATTGATGGGTTTTCCAAAACCTAAAGAAGGCCATAAGGACCCACAATTTCCCACTATTCCAAGAGAGTTATCAACTTATGGTATGAAGGAGGAGCAACGGTTCAGCTGGGCCTAGGTTGATGGTCCAAGTCTGCCACATGATACGAGTGGGGCTCTGGTGATGCTGGATGGGTGGTTCAGTGATCTCAAGGACAATATTGATTAGATCAATTATTTCTTGAATCTCTGATGTTCCCGCATTATCACTCGGGTCCCAACCCGTGCACCAATCATTAGAAGGGCTATGAGTTTTATTGGCGACCCTGAAGTAGTGGCTGGTAGATTGAGTTTCTAATTAAGGACTATTGGTACGGTTTGCGGTACTACTTGCCTGAGCTACTGAACATCCATCTCCGTGTTGTCAATTTTAGAACAAAGTTTACTTACACTTGTCACTACCGAATTTAAAGCTGCTTTGATAGCGGATTGAATCATGCCTTGAATGTCACTAGACAACTTATGCAATCGCTCCTCATTTTGTCGAGAAAGGTGCGTAAGTAAGAGTAAACCACCTGAAACTGGAGTGGCTGGGTAAGTTGTGTCTGACACTCCTTGAGTGGGAGCTGAATCTATCGTATGATCATGAACAACGATTCCGGTATATTCTGTTTCTGCCATTGCGCTTGGTCCTTAAGCAAGGTGTCTTTTTTTAACATGTGGAGCATCCTTCTCCCTCTTGGTATCCAAACAAACCATACCAGTTGCACGACAAACTTTGTCCTGTGGCCGAAATAGAGGGCATTGCACCCGGAGACATAGATGACAAATAAGACCAGGAAAGGCCATGGAAGTGGAATCATGTCTAGCTCTTTTCTTGAACTATTCGGCGATGATTTCCCCCTCATTGATATGAATGTTGGACATGATGCATGCAATGAGAATGACCATTTCTATTGTCACCTAGGTGGTGTGATGAGTTAGAATCAGCCTTGTGCACAAAAAATCTAACAACATCCGAGCTTTAAATTTGAGATTTGATCGACAGATATGCCCCTTTGAAATCGCCCAAAAAGGCTTCCCTTCGGCAATGACACTCGCCACCCAAGCATATTGATCAGCTTTTGTGGTTAATAGTTGAGGGAATTTTGTTGATGTTCTTGGGTCATCATCCATACTATAGAATTAATGGCCTCTAGGGTAATATCAACATCTTTGCGCCTTACTAAAACTGATTTTAGGTATCATAGTTTTCTTGTTGGACCTCTGTGTTTGAGGATGTCTTGTCTGGACCGGTAAGAAGCATAGAACTCCCATAGCAATTCAGGGAAATAAGGGCCAGAAGTTGCAGCAAATCCATCCCAGACCCTTCTATGGAATCGCCTGGCTATATTTATGAAGTCATATTTGAAGGCATCTACATCAAACCCTACTTCCTCTAAGAAGGAGCGCTTATCACAAAAGTGATGTAGTAGGCCTCCATCCCTTCAAGGCTAAATCAATTTTCTGACTCCGATGGTCCCTCATTTTGCACATAGGCACCCAGATTTTCAGATGTTGACGCTTGATTATTGGCATGTCTTCTTGAGCGACGCCTATTAGAAGTCATTATCTTGCAAATGGATGTTACCAAGAAGTACCACGCATCAAAGTAAAAGCAAAAAACTTTTTGTATTCTTGAAATATTGAAAAAAAGAAGCTAAAAGAAGTTATTAATCTAAAAAGAAATGGAATGCAAAAGAAAATAAAAACACATCAGGTGACTAATGACAGATGCAAGTGATGTGCGGACCGCACCTCACAAAGTGGGCGTCGCACGTTGCATCGCACCTGGTAATAAAAACCTGACTGAATTCTGCTTCAGGGTGTGAAGAAAGGTGCAGTTTGCACCAGCCATTATGCACATCGCACAGGCCTTCACCCCTCAACTCAATGAACTGGCTACAATAACAGTAGTGTGCGAAGCCTTTTGCATTTCGCACGTAGAGATCTGTGCGTCGCATGCAAAACTCTTAAGGAAACAGTTGGAATTTTTCAATTCCTTGTTTTCATGTGTGTTACTATGTGACTCATAGAGCAATATATGTGCAATTCACGAGCAACAAGAAACAACACCAACTTTTTAATAGGGCCTAGACATGGTTTAACCAAAAACCAAGTTATCCAGGTACTCAGACTTCCCTGAAAATTTGAAACACATTTACTATCAAAATACAAGCTTAACGATTTCCCTTAAGAAGGACGTTACCCCATCTATCATCGGGAACATTAAGCCTTAATGATAAGCACATAGGCACATTCATTCGCACAATAATTCACTCCTTTATCAAAGTGATCACTGAACAATCATAATCAATTGAAATAACACACGGGTGCAATGATAATAATAATTTCAGCCCAATCAATATGACTCAACAAAAACCTTGCGAAAATGACAATTTTCCCTTAGGAATGACGTCACTCAATCTATCATAGGGCCAAACCATGCATCAACTCAAGTAAATTTCTCAAACTTCACCCAAAGCATGAATTATAGGACTAAGAATGATCATAAAACACATGCACTATCACAAGAAACCAGATCTACCAAGTTCATCACAAGCATAATCAACAATATACCCTAAACTTGGAGTCCCAAAATTTTTGAATCTCACCCACAACAAACGTGGAAGATTAAACTAGCATGCTTCACCATAAGTGTTCTCAATCTACTTAAAAATATAGATTTAAAATTTGAGAACTTACCACAAGTAGAGAAGAGGGAGGAAAAAGCAAAAATTGAAGCTTTGGAGTGCCAATAGTGGTGACCTAACTTTTGATCAGAGAAAAGAGGTGGCGACTGGTGGAGACTTAGCGGTGGAGGAGTGTGGGTGAGAAAGAAGAAGATTTAGGGGAAGTTTGAGGGATTTAGAGGATTTTAGGAGAGATTTATGGAGGTTTATGGGAGTATAATGGAGAAAATAGGAGGAGGGTGATGGTTTATAGGAGAGAAAAAAAGAAGAAGATCAGTTACGGATCGATCTACGGCTCGGGTAGGTCAATGGGTAGGTCAAAAAAATTATTCAAAATTACCATAGTGCGCCATCATGTGCGTTTCACACATGCTATTGTGCGGCTTGCACATCATATCGCACATGCCAATTTTGAGCCATTTTACCTAGCTTTCTGGTTTAGGGTGCGATGAAGGTGTGACATGCATAACTAAAGGTGAAATTCACACCACCTGTCACACGTCACTTCCAAATTTTTATTTTTCTTCTAGTTCACTAGTTGGGAGTACGGTTCTATGTGCGACCTGCACAATAAGGTGTGCAAAATGCAGGGCACATTGCACATGCCCTTCAGTGCTTTTCTTTCACTTTGTCCTTTTTTCATCTCCTTGCATTTCTAAAACAAGCCAAAAACAACAAAAGGTAACAAAAATAAAAATTAAAAACACTTGGGTTGCCTCCCAAGAAGCGCTTGATTTTACATTGGCTCGATGATAGTACCTCAATCTTCAATCATTTCTTACAAGCATGCCAATACGATTGGCGTGGCTCCATCCAAAGTGATGGAAGTGCTTCCTCAAAATCTTCATCATCTCATCTTGTTGCCAAGTTGACAACACCATAGATTTGGGTACCTCCTTCATCTCACACTCACCAAGGGCTTCAACCAACTTGCCCTCGGTATTGATCACAGACACAACTCTAAATTCATTCGGTGGTTTGGTAGGTTGGTATATGTTGAATGTCATATCTTTGATCCCCACACAGAACTTGAGCTCTCCTAGCTCCAAATCAATAAGAGATCTCCTAGTTTCCAATAATGGTTTCCCTAATATGATGGGCACCTCAAGATCGATGCCACAATCTAATATAACAAATTCGGCCAATAGGATGAACTTATCTACCTTAACTAGTACATCAAACAATATCCCCATCGGGCATTTAATTGAATGATCGGCCATTAGTAATCTCATTAGTGTAGGCCTAGGGGTACCTAAGCCTAACTTCTTGAAAATCACAAGAGACATCAAGTTTATACTTTCCTTGAGATAACATAATGCCTTTCGAAAAAAAAATACTCCAATAGTACACAGGATAGTGAAGGCTCCTGGTTCTTCCCATTTGGAGCCAATCTTACTTGTCATCACCACGCTACAAGTGTGGGACACTTCCACCATCCGCACTTTAAAAACTCTCTTATTTTTCAATAGCTCCTTCATAAACTTTCCATACCCCGGCATTTGTGTAAGATCATCAACCAAAGGAATGTTAATGGCTAGTTTGCTGAACATGTCAACAAACTTTTTGAATTGACCATCTTCTTTTTTCTTGGCTAATCTCTGATAATATGGAGGGGGTCCTTTAGGCACACTTGGAGAATACTCTTCAATATCAATAGCAATTTGAGAGGAAGAGTTGGTCTCATCCTTCTCTTCCTATGGGTCTTCATCATTTTCAATCACATTGGGTGCACTAGGATTCACCCAATATTCAGATTCTCATCAACTTTGTTCTCAATCACAACATATTTTTGTATTTTGTCCTCATGCTCTGCAAAAACCTCAATATTTGTCTTTATTGTCCCACTAAGAATCCTTCCACTTCGAGTGACTATTGCCATCACATGGCCATCATTCTTCGAGTTCACAAGTATGCCACTAAGAAGGGTACCCTTCATACGTGGATTCATTTGCGAAGAGCGGTGGTTCATTTAGGCTTCTAGGTGCTTGATAGATGCTGAATGGGAGCTCATTGTTCGGTGAAGATTGGACACCTAAATTTTTAATTCCTTCACCCCACTATCAATCGATTCAACTCTCTTCAAGATTTGAGACAACATGTCCTCAATCTAGGAATGTATGGGGTTACTCATCATTGGTTGGTATGGAGACACATCGACCTTTGATAGAGGCACATAAAGGTTGGTACGACGATGATTATAGCAATCATCGTCTCTTTCACGATCATGTTATGGACCTTCACGGTCTCTACCCAACTCCCTATCTCTTCATTGATTTCCCTTGTCCCTGTTCCAACCTTAGTTCTTGTCCCTCAGATTCCAAGGACCTTTGTTGGTACCTTGGTATACGGGCTGAGAACCCACCACAAGATAACATAACTCCTCATCTGTAGGGGAGTACACACCTTAATCATTAGCTCTATAACCATAAGTCCCTACAATATTCACACTTTTATTTCCAGCCCCCATTATATGTTTAGCCAATAGATTGATTTGCATCAATATCTTGTCCATTGTTTCAATTCTCTCCTCTTTTTTTTGCCTCATTTCACTCGTCATAATGGACAAATTCACCCGTGAGGAAACATCGGCCTCTCTAGTATGCCATGAACGATTTGTCTTTGTCATTCGCTCTTAAAAAGATGAGGCAATACCATATTATTGGTTCATAAATGTTCTACCAACAAGGTTGTTTGCCATTGATTTGTTCATCGAGTCCAAGGCTCAATAGAAGCTTTAAAGTAGGACATTATCAAGAAAACCATGATTTTGACACAATAAGAGCTTCTTTTTGAATCGTAGTCATGCTTCATGTAATAGCTCATCCGGGAGTTGGCAAAGTTGGTAATATTATCCCTCAATTGCATCATCCGAGAGGGAGGGAAGAATCATACCAAAAATGCCTCAACCAATCCATTTGTCATGACCCAATTTCTCAAATCATGATGGCACCTACCATCCCCAGTAGGCGAACCAATTTCCATAGCCCAAAACGGTTAGTAATGGGCTACTACCTAACCAAAATGCACCAGCAAGCAGAAATTAGCGAAAGCAAAACTCGAATATATATACATAAAGGAATCACTAATCTAGCCATCACTAATCCCACAACCAAAGCCTCAACAGGCTAGCCATCACTAATCTTTCAAGAACCGGGTGCCAAGACAAGCTCTAAATAAAGACAGGAGTAAATATAGTCTACCTACAGTACCAACGGCCGCCCACACAACCGAGGAACACAATCAAGTGAAAGCAAACCCTCCGGCATCCCATACTACCGGAGCGTACACTTAACACACAACAAACAAGGGTGGAATCCAATGCATGATATGATATGATATGATGTTTGAAATAGAACCTCTGTATGTACCTCCTCCGGTTCCAATCAGGCCCAGCAGGCAGGTTCCATGGAAGGACTCAGCCTGTATACATCTACTCCACCGTATACCCTTCCCTCCGGCGCACGTAGCCCGAAGCCCCAGGCCCAGAGTGGCAAGGTCCATGGAGGTCCCCGACCCCATACTAAAACTCAGTATTAAGACATGTCATTCGGAAGCAAGTCCGAGATCAATAATGAGACCCAGTCTCGAATATGCATGCCCAGACCCCATCCAGGACTAAAGTAGTAGAAAATGCCTGAAAACCCCCTCCAAGGGTGCCCGGGCGTAACCTGGTCTAAAACTGTAATAAATCAAGTCTAGTGCTCCGCCCCGCAGAGACTAGTATCAGTAATAAAATCAAATCTGGTGCTCTTCCCCGTAGAGACTAGTATCAGAAATAAAATCAGTGCGAAAACATCCAAAAATCCCCTTTTCTATCAATAACAGTACCAAAAATGGGCCCCAGGGCCATGCAAATTTAGGAAAACTGTCAGTAGTGGCTCACAGCCAAAACTGTAGTAAAACATGTAGGGGAACACCAAAGCGTAAAAATGATGCCAATAACAATAACAAATGGCAGCTAAATCCAACAACAATACGTTAACCACATCTCAAAGGAGCGATGAGCTCCCGAGGCACTATTTCAAGGCGTACTTCATGTCATTCAATCCAATAACTATCGTACGTGACTCCAATAAGAATCACACCAACTCCCAGTACCTCCAAAACCTTAACACCATCAACATACAACAATAACAACCCAATTTAATATGACAAAGGGGATGCCCAGAGCCACAGATCCAAATTACCACTTCGTGGCTCAGAAATCCATAAAACAATACTAGAACATATAATAACAAAGGAGGGTCATAGGAGGAAGGTTAACTCGATAAAAATCTTTAAAATACCAAGATAAACATGCTGTTATAAGGACCCACCACGAGCTATAAAAATATACGGAAAGCAAACACGACAAACATGCCGATAACGATAAGTTCTCCTCGAAATTGATTCTAAAGCTCAAATTAAGAATGAGTCAAGGATTTAGAACCCTTACCTTCCGATAATAAAAATGATAATAGCATAAAAATATCAGTTCCACGAACTGCCTCCTTGCTGTAGCAACAAACGTATCCAAATCCAACAAGAAACTACTACAAGTTATCGAAAAATACAACTTTTCGTGACTAGAAGCTTAGAATCTTGATTCAACAAATAGATAAGTGTACGGGATCCATACCTCGCCAATATAACTCCGTACCTACTTCCAAATACTCAGAAAAAACCTGCTTGATTGCTGCATCAACACCCACGAAGATACGCCATGAAATCAATGGGGAAAACTATACCAAAATGACGAGCTCGCGACGTAGAGCAACTTCCGTTAAACTTCCGAATTGAAAGGATCAAAGTCCATGGATTATTTATGGACTATCCCTCTGATTTTCTAAGAATTTTGGGTGAAAAATATGGGTTAAAACGAAGGATAAATCAGCTTTTATAAGCTGAACCAACTTAGGACGTAGGCCCCACCTTGACATGTCTGCTTGTGCAGTCTTACGAAAATATGAATATCTCTCTATTCTGAAGTCGTATGGATGAACAGTTTAGTGCGTTGGAAATTAGACTTGTAGACCTTCGATTTGGTATATTGGGGGCCCACTAACTCTTTATAGATAGGGAGAAACACTCCAAGACATTTAACCCAAATTTGAAGAGAATTCCTTAATGGAATTTACAATAACTTTTTCCGACTTTTGTTACGCAACTTGCTTGACTTCAAAACTTAACATATCACCATTTTGCGATTATAATACCTCATAACACATCCTTCTTAGTGTATTAGACACTATTAATATTACCTCGAAAGTACGGGTTACTTTAAACCTGCAAATGGGCGAGGTGTTACACGAGGCATTTCTTTAACTCGAACTTTTGAGTAAGGGATTCCTTTGACCTAGAACCTTGGTTTAATTCTTTGATATTACCAAGAATATTGTCGGAAGTCAATGATGTCCAAAGTTGAAGCTCTAAAATGAGGAACGGCCATAAAGACCAAACAAATGGCCCGGGCACCGAACTACCGATCCCGACAAGCCATAAATGACTTGGGCCGCTACAAGTAAGCTCTAATGGTACAAGAAAGGTGAAAGCGTGTAAATGACTGGAAGGGTCATTAAATTATCCACTACTAAAAAGGCTTTCGTCCCCGAAAGTCAGGAAGGAAGAAAGTACCAATGATTTAAGAGTAGCGGATATGACGCCCGCACTACTCTCTCAGACAACCCGGGTAGCCTCCACGACTGGATGGCACCCAATAGAACAGAACCAAAGAAAGCAACCAAGTGTTAATTTCTTACTAGCCAAGCTAGATTTCAACCACCAAAGATCTGCCAACCCAAACTGAACCTCGAGAATCTTAACCGAAAATCACCTACACAACACCAAAACCAGAGCACCAAGGCTATGAACACACAAAACTCGAATCCTCAATACTATGCCAAGTTTACCAGAAAATCCATCAACCCAAAACTCCAACTCATGAGCCCGCTGATCCACAAAACCCCTTTTTTTATTCTGAACTGAATCCTTTAGCACCACAATAGGAAGCTGCATACAAGCCGAATACTCAAACCACCCTCGAAGCATAAACTGACACACCGGAGATCCATAGTTCCTACTTATACTTTACCACGAACGAAGTCACCCACTTTATTCAAACTCGTTTTAAGCCAAGATATAGGCTACTAGACTTTGCCATCTAAGATAACAACCCGTAGCATATCATTGAAAATGAAATTACATGCCCTGACTGACCATCAACCAACGAACGAACACTTTTGCTAACATCGAACTTGCTAACTGAACCATGCCAGGTCTGAATTAGCTGAAAGTGAATGAACTAGGGCAACCCGCCCAAAAGACCCAATCCAAAACCACAATCTTGCAAGAAGTGTGGTAAGCCTACCACGAAGTCTGTAACCATGAGGCAAGCTCCCAACTCTAGAAAACACTACTGCTACTTCGAACACTCGAACACCATTCGAACACTCGAACACCAGGTACTTATGCCTTAATTCAGTATAACAATGGAGCAGGTCATTACATCCGTCCAGACGATCGAGAGGATGGATGTGAAACATAGACATAGTTTTGACACTTGACAAAATTGCTAAGAAAGAGAAAGTTGGACATCGACAAAGCTTTGACATTACTTCGTGATTATCGATAAGATTTTTATGACTGTGAGGGTGATGAACCCTTGATTTTAAAAGTGAGGATCGATATGTCATAATTCCATGATTTTATAATATTTTAGAGTAGAAAACTTATGTCCCACATTCTAGGATCAAAGTCAGGTGAAGGTTTGAAGATAAGGCTGATGTAGGCACTCATGTCATTGAGTTTTGGATTTGAAGGGGTTGTTGATTTGCGCTCTTCGAAGAACTTTGGAGAGCGTCTTTGAATTATTTTAAAAGAATTTTCCCCAGCTTTTAAATTCTAGAAAAATTATTTTAAAATAGTGAGAGACCGAATACTTATGTAGGATTGCCTACGTATCTTGTTAGGACAAGAATTAGGTCAAAACATAGTTCAGACAGATATATAGTTGTATGTAATTTGTATTATTTCTTTGAGTGATTTTATTAAAAAGAAGTAGAGCTATGAGTGAGTGTTTAGATCAGAAAAAGTATGTTTTAGAGATGAGAAAAATGTACATGGTTGTATTGATAGCTTCATGAAAAATATGATGAAGTCCAAAAGAATGATAGTAAAGATCGACAATGGGTGTGAAATAAAATGATAAACTGTGAAGGATAGTCGTAGAGACCGAGAATGAATGTGAGGGATTGAAAAGGTCTCGGGCTCAAAATAAGTCAACCAAAATCGTTAGACTAAATTGACGAGGCTGAAGATGACGTGTAATGTATATATATGTACAACTAAAAAAATGTGCAGTCAATGTAACAACGCAGAATATGTAATAAACAAAGAGTAGGTATCAAATATAAAATATAGAACAAATAAAGAATAGGAATTCATCCGGATGAAGTGAAGATCATATTTATGATGGCCTAAGATTTCTAAGAGTAGATTCAACTAAGTTGATAAGGAATATTTGAATGACTGCGAGAAGGCGCGTAGTAATCTAAACGTGTTGACTCTGAAACTAAGGAGTTTTTTTTTTGGAGAAGTACAATACAGTTGACCGCGTGAACCTCAGTGTGTGATAGTGTACAATAGCAATGTGACTATGATTAAATAGAGTGACAAAGAATTAATAATGTGCGATAATATTCAAATATACAGGTACAACGTATGAAACAAAAAATGAATCAAAAATTTTGATATGTAAAATAATGTAAAGAATTTGTATGTATAAGTAATGTAAGAAACAATTCTGCGCAAAATATAGATAGCTTATAAAGATTCACAAAGTGCAAAATAAATAAAGAATAAAAGAATTAAGGAATTGATATGTGTAAAAAAATATAAACTAAAATATCTCCTTCAATTGAAAAATTGAGTCTATCATGGTTAGAATCTTCTTTCATCCCTAGCGTAGTCGCTATTCTATTGCACCCTATTTTTTATCAAGGTTAGATAAAGAATAACTTATGGACTCTAAAAGAATTTGATTATGTGCAAAGCCGCCACCTAATTTTTAAGGAAATCTATTTGATTATTGATATGTATGACTCGCGTTTTAATCTGCAAAAACTATTTTAGATTCTAGGTAAGGGTTTGAGTTATTTCGAAGGGAAGGGGTTAGGCATCCTTCAGAATCCACAAAATGTGGTACCCAACTAGGCTTAATTTTTCAAAGAGGAATGAAGTAAAAAAAAAATTTGAAAGGTATAAATATGTACAGCAAAAAATATGTATTTAAGATATGTGCGTAAGAGTGTGTAAAATGTATGTCAACATATATGAGAGTAAATAAAAAGAGAATGTAAATTTAGTATGCATGAAAAAATATTTATAAGAAAATATTTAAAGGAGCGTAAAAGAATATATATTGTTAATATGAAAAGTATGTATATATGTTAATATAAAAGAATAGATACAACTATAAAAAATATATATAAAAAAAATGTGTAAGAAACATATATCTAAGCACAAATAATGTACAAAAAATATATATTTAATAAACAATGTAAAATATGTGTAAAAATATATACAATGTAAAGAAAATGTATTTAACAAAAATAATATATGACGATTATATCTATTGACATGTGTTTCATTATGTAAAAATTATTTCACTTTTGTAAGAAAAATAGATTTAGGAATGAGAGAAAAAATATTAATTTTTAAAAGAGTATTTAACAAAAGAATACGTAAAGAATCGTTTGTAAAATGTAAGTAAAAATAATTAGAAGGAAGATTTATTTTAAAAGAAAAGACGTTCTAATATTTGTCTGACATAAATATGTGAATCAATTAATTAAGTACTTAAATCGACTTAATTCCCTCATGTAAGTATTTATGGCCTAAACATTACCTAAGCACGTAGTAATGAATACATAAGTAAAGGACACACCCTCCGAAGCCTCGAATGTAAAATTTCACTATATTTTATCTTTTATACAATTGTAAGAATATAAATACAAATAATGAATTTTGGGAAGATCTTCAAACTCCTTTTAATTATAGTCTTCGGGAAGTGTCTTCATTTACCTGTATAAACACATAGTAAAAATGTCAATAACAATTAAATATTTATCAAAATAATTTAAAAAATACGTATATGTATGTATATATAGAAAAATAGAATTTATTATAGTATGGGCTCAAATATGTAATTGTACTAAGATTTAGATGCGTCATGGATGTGAAACATCGATTGCTCGAATTATAGGCCGCCCGTGATCACCCGCCCAAGATACGAGTCATAAAACTTTTTGTCTTATCCTAATAATATTAAAATTTCATCATCGCCCAATCTTTTTTTTGCTATGTAGTCCTTTTTATTGTGGAGGCCTCAGGAACTGACAAAATTTTATCATTGGCCAATATTGTGTAGTATTTTTTTATTATCAGTATAAAAAATATAAGGGCAAAATAGTCCAAAGAAAATTGCACATCAAAATTAACGAGAAAGGGAGTAGTGGACGAAATGAAGCAGTTCACAGTGTAAACAAAGCAGTTAAAGAAATAGCCTCCGAAGAGATATTTTCCAGCCAGATCTCAGCCAAGCTCCAGCAAGGAAATGTTAGTAGAGATAATAACTCATGTATATAGAAACATAAAGTAAAATAGTATCGCCGGAGAGTACAATTCCGGCCAGCAACAAAATAACAAAAATGTTAGATCCATCTAGATATCAGAAAACAAACATATAGTAATACATAGATTCATGAAAACCCAGATTGTCGAGGATTTTTCCGGTGGGTAACAATCACTAGAGGGAGGCAGTGGTATCGTGGTGGTGGTGTCCAGCATTACTTCAACGTCTTGTGCCAAAGCAATGCCGTAAAATGTACTACCGTAGCCAAATCTAGCCCGTTTCAATAATCACAGGGGTAGGAATAACAAAGAGGAGAGGAGAAGGAGAAGAGAAAGGGAGAGTGGTGGGAGCCCCGTGGCGGTGGCATTTGTCAGACCTTCGACGAGCTCATCGCCAAATAAATAGCAGAGAGAGAGCTCATGAGGCTTTAGAGAGGAAAGGGGAAAATAATAGGGAAAAAATCTGATGTGTATATGTGTGTGTTTTTTTTTGTGTGTTGAAAATAATATTAATCCCTTCCCTTCCTTTAATAACAAAAGAAAAACATCAATCTTATCCAATCAATAAAATGTCTTACCTTTTTGTCCCCCAAGACCATTTTTAATCCATGAGTCATTATCCAAGGGGTGTTTCCTCTTTTTAACCAAAATGTAAGAACTTATTAACCATAGGATAGAGGTCGCACCTAGTCATGTCAAATGTCACATTTTTATAAAGGTGACAAGTGAATTTTTGCTCTGTATTTTAGATTAATTGTTCCAGCTTTCTATGTTTGAGGATTTTAAGAATAAACGAAATAATATACAGGAAATATGACTGTCGGTATGTAATTACAAAAATATGAAAAAAATAAAATGTAATTAACTAAAAAAATATATTGTCTTGAAATTTTTTAATGTGCTGTAAATTATTTAAATTTGTAGTATTTTTATAATATATATGTGCAGATGACTTGTAAAATGTTTGCGATTATTAAAATTTTATATTGACAATAAATAAATAAAATTCTTATATTTACGAAATTGAGGATAATTATCAATAAATTATAAAAGGTAAAAATATGACAATAAATTAATAAAACTCCTAAAATAAGGATAATTATCAATGAATTGTAGAAAAGTAAAAATGTAACAATAAATTGATAAAACTCCTAAAATAAGAAAAATTATCAATAAATTATTATATTTTAAAAAAATGTGTAAAAAATTATATTTTGTGCTCTTTAACGATCATGAGTCTTGAAGATATTAATTTTAAGCACGGAGAGTCAAAATTGGGTGTCAACACTACCTATCGTGCTGTGGGATTCAACACACTCAGAATTGAATTATGACAGTTTTGTTGGCTCCGGAATGGGGATTTTGGTCTAGTGGGACCTTTGGTCTGAGTCTGACTACTTTCGGTTTGGTTTTGTGTGGCTTTGTGTGTTTTGGAGTCAGTTTTGCTGGTAGGGTTGACTTTGGTCAACATTCGGAGAAGACGGCCTCGGATGGGAATTCTGTCAGCTCTGGAATATTGACTTTGGGCTAGGAGGTCCTTTGGTTCGGGTCCCGAGGCTTCCGGGCTCGTTTTTTGATTTTGAGTTTCGAGTTAGTCTTTGGCGTGGGGCCCACTTTTGGTTAAAATAATCTCCGTTGGGGGTTTCATCTATTCTATTGAGTCCAAAATGCCATTTTAGGTAGGGTATCATGGTTGGTTTGTGTTCACGGGGTTTCGAATGAATCCCGAGGGTCTGTCGGAAGTTTTTTGGACTTGGAATTTGTTGGTTGCTGCACTAAGTTGCAGACCCCTGTTGCTCTTTGCGATCGCGAGGACCTCATCGCATTCGCGATGGTGTGGTTTCCTTACCATCACGTTCGCAATGGGTCCATTGAGTTCGTGATGTAGCTAGCTAGAAACTCGGCTTGGCTTCTTCTTCGCAAATGCGGCTGAGCCATCGCGATTGCGATGGTTCGGCTGACCCTTCTCCGCAAATGCGAGGGTCCTGTCGAGATCGAGATGAAGGACCCCTGGCAGTTATATTAAGTTTCAACTTCATTTTATCCTCCAAAAATCTGATAACCTCCATTGTCACGCCCCCAAGCTCAACATTTCTAGTGCCCCTCCATATTTTCCTTCACCTGGTACGTTCCCCCGTCACCCCTCTCCTCATTTCACGTAAATTCCTATAATTCTCCCGCTAAATTCCTTTGTTGCTAAATTCTTAGAGTTGGGGTGATTTTTGATTAAAAGATGATCTTTGAGGACTGCATGCTCGTAAATTCGTGCAACTCATCCCCGTAGCATGTTCTCCTTATCGAGGTTGGTTTCCGTTTTTAAATTCTGAGCTTTTCCTTCTTAATCCCATAAATTAGTAGCACTTCGGGGCTGTTTTATGTCCCGAATCGAGCTCCGTTCTCACCCACATTTTGGGCATGGGTTCCTTAACCCACTGCGAGCATATTTGTGAATTTTGTTTTAAGTTATATCGTGCGGGCCTTGAGGGTCATTTTCTGACCTGATTTTTGGCCTGATTTTCCGTATATCAATATGGGTGTCATTCTTCTCTTCTTGACACATGGGTTATGTTCTTGATAGCATGACAACTTTCTAAGGCCGTTCGGAAGGAGAAGGCACACAAGTGATGGTTCATGTTTGCAGTTTGGCCCCCAGGTAGGTTACGGTTTACTTTCTAGACTGAGTTAGTTAGGTTTTATATGTTCATATGTTACTGGAATGCTAAGTTAGATTTTAGATTGACTTTAGGCTTTAATCCTTTTTATCATGATTAATTGGCCATTTTGGGTTTTTAGTCTAGGATTGCATGTTATCCTTAGCCTAGGAGCTTGTTTCTTCTATATGACTAGCCTAAGATTCTTTGCATGCTTTTAGGAGGCTTTAGAGGTAGAATAGAGCTTGCCCATCATTTTTTGCTTTATTTCCCCGCTTTACCGCTTTACTTTATAATGGTGTGTAACTGTGGGCCCGAGGACATGGCTAGGATTTGGATGGATTCCAGGTCAGTTCTCTTGGTTTGGAGGGTACTTTTGCCCTATTTTGATCTAATGGTGTGATTATTCCTCTTCTTGTGAACATTCATACTCATATCGCATGGCATATCATTGGTACAGTATGGAAATGATTTTTCAAAGGCTTTTGGGTTTGAAAAGAGGTTTTTCCTACTGTTGTGATGAGTTTTGAACTAAATCGAGCAATTTTGAGTATCACTTTGGTTTTTTAGAGGGAAAGAGGAACTACTATTTTTTGTATATAAACATATGGTTCGATGCGGTATGCTGGGCCCCGGATGCATTATTCCAGGTATTTTACTCTCATTATATACATATTCGTCCGATGCGGTATTTTGGACCTCCGATGCGTTATTCTGGGTATATTATTATTTCATATACATATGCATAGTCCGATGAGGTATTTTAGGCACCCGATGCGGTATTCTGGGTTTATATTATTATTGCATTCATATATGCATCATCGTGCATCGCATTGCATTTGCTTTGGCACGTGGATTTACCCTGGTTTGGCTTGTTGTTATTTTCCTTTACCTTTTGATTTATCAGCTTGTCTTTAGTTTTATAACTAGATATAGGTGGATCCCTGTATAGTTAGTTGATTTCCTGTAATCTATATTTATATATTATCTTTCTGCTCTCGGTCGGCCTATGATACCTACTGAGTACCCGTTGTTTTTGGTACATATACTAAACTCTGCATCTCTTTTTCTGATGCAGCACCTAGTATGAGCCACTCTCGTTGATCTATTATCGTTCGAGGCCCATTGCTGTTCGGATCGCAGTGAGCTCCCGGCGCTTTTGGAGACTTTACTTGCTTTCCATCTTGTATATCCTGTCTATATTTGTATTTTGAATTGACAGAGGTTATTGTATAGCTACTCCTTACTTTAGTCGCTCTTGTACTAGTGACACCAGGTACGGGTTGGTATTTCGGGTCGTTTTGTATTTCCGTCACTTTAGGGCTATCTTTTGTATATTTTGTACACTGGTATATATATATGCTTTTGTCCCTATCCTTTGTTATATCTTCTGTTTCTTTTTAGTTAAATTATTATTTACTACTTTTCGCATGTATTTGGGTTAGGCTTGTCTACTGGGGGTTATGTAGACGCCATCATGGCCTGGTTTTGGGTCGTGAGAGAGTTCTATCAGAGCTTTAGGTTCACCAGTCTCTCCAGTACAAGAGAAAGTGTCTAGTAGAGTCTCGTGGATAAGGTACAATGACATCTGTATCCTATCTGCGAGGGGCTATAGGGCATTCCTTAGGAAAAGCTTCATTTTGTTTGGTTCCTTATCGTGCTTACTTGAGTTGATCAACTTCTAAGTATATTTGTTTCACTCCTTCTTAGATGGTCTGGATAAGATCCACAATGGGTGAGGACGAGTACCCCTACGCCTACAGTTAGAGCCCCAGCTAAGGGACAGGGTAGAGGTCAGCCCTGAGGTCGAGGTAGGGCACGAGTTGTGGCACCAGCTCAGGCCCGGACTAGAGTACCGTCACCAGAGCCAGAGGTTAGAGCAGATGAGGTACAGTATGAGCAGGATCATATGGGTCCAGCCTACCATACAGCAAGTTTTGTGGCTACTCTGATGTTACAGGACACCTTGGTTCGATTGTTGGGGTTTCTTGAGGGTATGACTCCACAAGAAGCTTCGCCGAGCACTCCGATAGGTTCTCAGGTTCGAGGTGAGGGTCAGACTTTAGATTAGGCAGCCGCACAAGGATTAGGAGCGCAGCCTACTATTGTGACTCCCAGATTGGAGGTACTACCGGTTCCTACAGTTGCTACACCTACTCCCGTTATGCCAGTTATGTCTTCTGAGGAGCATAAGATACTGGGTAGGTTCTTGAGATTGGGTCCTCCAAGGTTTTTGGGTGCTGTTAACGAGGATGCACATGAATTTCTAACTAGATGCCATGAGAGGTTACATAATTTAGGGTTAGTCGAGTCTCACGGTGCAGATTACACCGTGTTTCAGCTGGATGGTCCAGCAAAACAGTGGTGGAGGTCATACATTGCTTGCAGACCAGCCGGGTCACCTCCGCTTACTTGGGATCAATTCTCTGCAGCTTTTCTTGAGAAGTATGTACCATGCAGTACGAGAGAGAGTCTGATGGATTAGTTTGCTGGGTTGGAGAAGGGCTCCATGATTGTGTTTGAGTATGAGGTCTATTTTCACCATTTGTCTAGGCATGCCACCATGATTCTTCCCACCGAGCATGAGAGGGTACGCCGATTTGTTCATGGTTTGACTTTGCATCTTCGCTTAGCTATGGAGGGTATGGTAGCATCGGGTCAGTCCTTTCTGGAGGTAGTTTATCATGCCCATACTATTGAGGGTATAGTTTGCGAGGCCCAAGGGGGCAGCAATAAGAGGCCCCGCCATCAGGGTAGTTTCAGCGGTTCACAAGGGTGTGATAGGGGATACTATGGTAGAGGTCAGCACCAGCAGCATTTCCAGCCGAGCTGGCCTGTTCAGGCGGCATTACAGACTACTGAGGGCCAGAGTAGCCAGAGTCTCATTCCTGCTCCCTGAGGCAATCATTCAGGGTCCTCAAGTCGTGGTGGTCATTCTGATTCAGCCAGGCCTTCAAAGCAGAGTTCACAGGGTCGGGGTTGTTATGAGTGTGCCAAGATAGGCCACTTTGCTAAAGAGTGCCCAGCGGCGCCGTATCCTAGGCGGCATGATCAGTTGGTTCAGGCCCTCAGTGCTTTAGCACCACTAGCTAGAGATGGTTCAAAAGGTAGTAGGGGTGGTCCCCAGGGTTCTAGAGGTGGTCATCAGTCTGGTAAGTCAGGTGGTCATGGTGGTCGGGGCCATATGTATGCAGTTTTGGGAAAGACAGAGCCCAAGGCTTCATATGCTGTGATCACACGTACGATCTCCATTTTTCATCAGTCTGCTTCTTCTTTGTTTGATCTGGGGTCTACATTCTCGTATGTATCTTCTTATTATACTGCTCGTCTAGGGTCTGCTTGTGAGTCCTTGCCTATGCCTATACGTGTATCTACTTCTGTAGGTGATTTTTTTGTAGTGGATCAGGTGTACCGGACTTGTGTGGTGACTATCTTGGGGTTTGACATGTGGGTAGACTTTGTTGTCCTTGATATAGTCGATTTTGATGTGATCTTGGGCATGGATTGGCTATATCCTTATCATGCGGTCTTGGATTGCTTCACCAAGACTGTTACTTTTCGGATTCCTGGTATCCTTCTTATCTTATGGAAGGGAGCCGATAGCCACATGTCGAGGGGAGTTATATCTTTTCTAAGCACCCAGCGGTTGGTTGGGAAGGGGTGCTTAGCTTATCTTACCTACGTCCGTGATACTAATGCCACCACACCTCCTCTTAAGTCAGTTCCCATGGTTTGTGAGTATTCGGATGTGTTTCCTTATGATCTTCTAGGTTTTCCTCCTGACCGTGACATTGATTTTGGTATCGATGTTGAGCCAAGCACCAAGACTATTTCTATTCTGCTATATTGGATGACACCTGCTGAGTTGAGGGAGCTTAAGGATTAGCTCCAAGATTTGTTGAGTAGAGGATTCAACTACAGGCAGTTAAATAAGGTGACAATTAAGAACAAATATCTGATGCCGCGTATTGATGACTTGTTTGACCAGCTACAGGGTGCAGCCGTGTTTTCTAAGATAGATTTGAGGTTCGGTTATCACTAGTTGAGGATTAGGGTTGAGGACATCCCAAAGACTGTATTTAGGACTCGATACGTCCATTATGAGTTCCTAGTCATGTATTTTGGGTTGACTAATGCCCCAACAACATTTATGGAGTTGATGAACCACATGTTCAGTGCATACTTGGATTCATTCGTGATTGTGTTCATCGATGACATTCTAATTTATTCGAGGAGTATAGAGAAGCATGTGCAGCATCTTAGATTGGTACTTCAGGCCTTGAGAGACCATCAGTTTTATGCCAAATTCACTAAGTGTGAATTTTGGCTTGAGTCTGTATCATTCTTGGGACATGTGGTGTCCAAAGATGGGATTATGGTAGATCCAGCGAAGGTTGCAGCAGTTTATAATTGGGATAGGCCTACTTCTCCTACCGAGGTTCACAGTTTTATTGGGTTAGCAGGTTATTACAGATGGTTTGTGTAGGGGTTTTCTTCGATAGCAGCTTGTTTGACTAGATTGACTCAGAAGAATGTTCCCTTCCAGTGGTCAGATGAGTGTTAGGCGAGCTTTCTGAACCTCAAGGCCTTGTTGACTTCATCTTTGATTCTTACTCTTCCGGTCGAGGGTCAGGGTTTCACCGTATATTGTGATGAGTCAGGTATTGGTTTAGGTTGTGTGTTGAAGAAGCAAGGATGGGTTATTGCATATGCTTCCAGACAGTTAAAGGTTCACGAGAGAAACTACCCCACACATGACTTGGAGTTAGCAGCGGTGGTCTTCACGTTGAAGATGTGGAGGCATTATCTTTATGGCGTAAATTGTGAGATCTTTACTGACCATCGTATTCTTCAGTACATTTTCAGCCAGATGGATCTAAATTTGAGGCAGCGTAGGTGGTTGGAGTTACTAAAGGACTAAGATATTTCTATTCTCTATCATCCAGGCAAGGTAAACGTAGTAGAGGATGCCTTAAGCTAAAAGGCTGAGAGTATGGGTAGCTTGGCTTTCTTAGCTACGGAGGAGAAACCTTTAGCTTGGGACATCCAGTCCTTGGCTAATAGGCTAGTTCGACTTGACCTTTCTTAGCCGGGCCATATTCTTGTTTGTGTTGAGGCTAGGTCTTCCTTGTTAGAGCAGATTCGAGCACAGCAGTTTGATGATGCAAGATTAAGGATCATTCATGACAAGGTGTTGAGTGGTGAGGCTAGGAAGGTGACTTTAGATTCATAGGGTGTTCTGAGGATCGAGGGTCGTATTTGCGTTCCTAAAGTTGGTGACTTGGTCAGATTGATATTGGAGGAGTCCCACTGTTCTAGATATTCCATTCATCCCGGAGCAGCTAAGATGTATCGTGACTTGAGGAAGCACTACTGGTGGTGTGGGATAAAAAGGGATATTTTGTCTTTCGTATCCAGCTGCTTGAACTGTTAGCAGGTAAAGTTCGAGCACCAGAGGCCAGGTGGTTTCTCACAGAGGCTACCCATTCCGGAGTGGAAATTGGAGCGTATATCCATGGACTTTGTAGTCGTATTGCCATGTACCTTGCAGAGATTTGATGCTATTTTGGTTATCGTGGATAGGTTCATCAATCTTCTCCCTTTCTGTCAGTTCAGACTTCTTACAATTCCGAGAGGTTGGCGCAAATTTATATTCGGGAGATTGTTCATTTGCATGGGGTGCCGATTTCTATCATTTTCGACCGAGGTACTTAATTCACTTTGCACTTTTGGTAGTCTATTCAGAGAGAGTTGGGTACTAGAGTTGAACTTAGCACCGCCTTTTATCCGCACATAGACGGTCAGTCAGAGCGTACTATTCAGGTTCTGGAGGATATGTTGCGAGCCTGTGTTATTTATTTTCGGGGTCAGTGGGACCAATGTTTCACCTTGGCAGAGTTTGCATATAATAATAGTTACCATTCTAGCATCCAGATGGCTCCGTTCGAGGCTTTGTATGGTAGACGGTGCAGATCTCTGATGGGTTGGTTTGATGCTTTCGAGGTTAGGCCATGAGGTAATGACTTGCTTTGTGATTCTATGGATAGAGTTTAGGTTATTCAGGGGAGGCTCCGTACTGCGCAGAGTAGGCAGAAAAGTTATGCTGATCGGAGGGTCCGAGATCTCGAGTTCAGGGTTGGTGATAGTTTGTTCCTTCGGGTGTCGCCCATGAAGGGAATGATGCGGTTTGGCAGGAAGGGTAAGCTCAGTCCGAGGTTCATTGGTCCATTTGAGATCCTTTACTGTATCGGAGAGTTTGATTATGAGTTATCCTTGCCTCCTGCTCTTTCTAGTGTTCATCTGGTGTTTCATATTTCTATGATGTGGCGGTACATTTCGGATGAGTCTCACGTGCTTCAGTTTGAGTCGGTCGAGTTGGATGAGTATTTAGCCTTTGAGGAGGAGCCTGTTGCTATTTTCGACAGTCAAATTAGGAAGTTGAGGTCCAAGGATATTCCGTTAGTTAAGGTTCAGTGGTGGCGTCATCCTATCGAGGAGGCTACGTGGGAGATCAAGACCAACATGCAGACCCGTTATCCTTGTCTTTTCGAGTCTTCAGGTACTATCTTTATTCTAACTTTTGCAGACGAAAGTTCTTTTAGTAGTGTATGTTGTAATGACCCTCCAGGTTATTTTCTATTTTCCATGCTTTTTCTGCATTTCAAGCGTCCCTCAGTGGCTACAAGTCATTTATGACTTGCCGGGATTGACATTTCTGTGCCCGGGCTATTCGTTAGGTTGTTATGACCATTTTCCTGTTTTAGAACTTAAAGGTAGAAAATCTTTGACTTCGGTCAACTTTCTTGGTCAATGCGCTCAGAATTAAATTCCAACAATTTTGTTGGCTCCGGAACGGGGATTTTGATCTAGTGGGACCATTGGTCTGAGTCTGAGTGCCTTTGGTTTGGTTTTGTGTGGCTTTATGTGTTTTGGAGTCAGTTTGGCTGGTAGGGTTGACTTTGGTTAATATTCGGAGAAGACGACCTCGGATGGGAATTTAGTCAGCGTCGTTAGCTCTGGAATGTCAACTTTGGGCTAGGGGGACTTTTGATTCAGGTATCGAGGCTTCCAGGCTCGTTTTTGGGTTTTGAGTTTTGAGTTGGTCTTGGGCGTGGGGCCCACTTTTCATTAAAATGATCTCCGTTGGGAGTTTTGTCAATTCCATTGAGTCTGTAATGCCGTTTTTGGTAGGAAGCATGGTTGGTTTGTGCTCACAGGGTTCCAGATGAATCCCGAGGGTCTGTCAGAAGTTTTTTGGACTTGGAATTTGCAGGTTGTTGCACTAAGTTGCAGACCCCTGTTGCTCTTCGTGATCACGAGGACGTCATCGCGTTCACGATGGTCTGGTTTCCTGACCATCGCATTCATGATGGGTCCATCGCATTAGTGAAGTAGCCGGCTAGTAGCCCGGCTTGGCTTCTTCTTCGCGAACGTGGTCGGGCCATCGCGATCGCGATGGTTCGGCTGGCCCTTCTTCGCGAACGCGGGGTTCCTGTAGCGAACGCGATGAAGGACCCCTGGCAGTTATATTAAGTTTCAACTTCATTTTCTCCTCCAAAAATCCGATAAACTCCATTTTCAAGGTCCCAAGCTCAACATTTCCAGTGCCCCTGTATTTTCCTTCACCTAGTAAGTTCCCTCATCAACCCTCTCCTCGTTCCGCGTAAATTCCCGTAATCCTCCTGCTAAATTCATTTGTTGCTAAATTCTTAGAGTTGGGGTGATTTTTGATTGAAAGGTGATCTTTGAGGACTGCATGCTCATAAATTCGTGCAACTCATCCCCGTAGCGTGTTCTCCTTATCGAGGTTGGTTTCCGTTTTTAAATTCCGAGCTTTCCCATCTTAATCACGTAAGTTAGTAGCACCTCAGGGCTGTTTTGGGCCCCGAATCGAGCTTCGTTCGCGCCCAAATTTTGTCCATGGGTTCCTTAACCCACCGCGAGCATAATTGTGAATTCTGTTTTATGTTTCATCACGCGCGCCCCGAGGGTGTTTTTCCGACCCAATTTTTGACCTAATTTTCCGTATATCAATATGGGTGTCATTCTTCTCGTCTTGATACTTGGGTTATGTTCTTGATAGCATGACAACTTTCTAAGGCCGTTCGGAAGGAGAAGGCACACAAGTGATGGTTCATGTTTGCAGTTTGGCCCCCAGGTAGGTTACGGTTTACTTTCTAGACTGGTAGGTTACGGTTTACTTTCTAGACTGAGTTAGTTAGGTTTTATATGTTCATATGTTACTGGAATGCTAGGTTGGATTTTAGATTGACTTTAGGCTTTAATCCTTTTTATCATGATTAATTGGACATTTTGGGTTTTTAGTCTAGGATTGCATGTTATCCTTAGAATAGGAGCTTGTTACTTCTATTTGACTAGCCTAAGATCCTTAGCATACTTTTAGGAGGCTTTAGAGGTAGAATAGAGCTTGCCCATCATTTTTCGCTTTATTTTTCCCGCTTTACCGCTTTACTTTATAATGGTGTGTAATTGTGGGCCCGAGGCCATGGCTAGGATTTGGATGGATTCCAGGTCAAATCTCTTGGTTTGGAGGGTACTTTTGCCCTGTTTTGATTCGATGGTGTGATAATTCCTCTGCTTGTGAAATTTCATACTCATATCACATAGCATATCATTGGTACAGTATGGAAATAATTTTCAAAGTTTTTTGGGTTTGAAAAGAGGTTTTTTCCTACTATTGTGATGAGTTTTGAACTAAATCGAGCTATTTTGAGTATCACTTTGGTTTTTGAGAGAGAAAGACGAACTACTATTTTATGTATATAAACTTATGGTCCGATGCGTTATTTCGGGTCCCCGATGCGTTATTCTGGGTATTTTACTCTCAATATATACATATTAGTCTGATGCGGTATTCTGGACCTTCGATTCGTTAGTCCAGGTATATTGTTTTTTCATATACATATGTATAGTTCGATGAGGTATTCTGGGTACCCGATGCGGTATTCTGGGTTTATATTATTATTGCATTCATATATGCATCATCGTGCATCGCATTGCATTTGCTTTGGCATGTGGATTTACCCTGGTTTGGATTATTGTTGTTTTCCTTTACCTTTTGATTTATCGGCTTGTCTTCGATTTTATAACTAGATTTAGATGGATCTCTGTATAGTTAGTTGCTTTTCTGTAATATATATTTATATATTATCTTTCTGCTGTCGGTCTGCCTATGATAACTTCTGAGTACCCATTATTTTTGGTACTCATACTACACTCTGCATCTTTTTTTCTGATGCAGCACCTAGTACGAGCCACCCTCGCTGATCTCCTATCTTTCGAGGCCCGTTGCCATTCGGATCGTGGTGAGCTCTCAGCGCTTTTGGAGACTTTACTTGCTTTCCATCTTGTATATCCTATTTATATTTTGTATTTTGGATAGAGAGGTTGTTGTATAGCTACTCATTGCTTTAATCGCTCTTGTACTAGTGACACTAGGTACGGGTTGGTATTTTGGGTCTTTTTGTCTTTCGATCACTTTAGGGCCATCTTTTGTATATTTTGTACACTGGTATGTATATATATTTTTGGCCCTATCCTTTGTTATATCTTCCGCTTCTTTTTAGTTAAATTATTATTTACTGCTTTTCGCGTGTATTTGGGTTAGGCTTGTCTACTAGGGGGTTATGTAGACACCATCATGGCCCGATTTTGGGTCGTGACACATATAGATATCAAGGTCTCAGTCTAACTACCTGCTTTCACCATCTTTAAGCCTATCTTGACTAAATCTCTTGCATATAGAGTTATCTCCTAAGAATACTATTCCTTCTTATCATTAAAGTCAACGAACCTTGAGTCGCACAGAGAAAGGCACACATGTATTCCATAACGACATTCAAGACTATCACTATGATCACCTTATGGTTTCATTGTAGATGACACCACCTTAGACTTCTCTCCCCTTCCCTAGCATATCTAGAAGCTGAAACTTCAAGAACTTCTACAAAGAGACACATCAGCACTCCTAATTTAACTATTACACATGAATGGTCCTCACCTTACATTTCATCCACACTTATAACCTAATGTGGAACCAACACATTAAAAGGGAAAATCTACTACTTCCCATCTAAGCTACTACTTAACTCCCTCCACTAACACCTATGACAACATAAGCCAAGATCACTAAAGGAATATAGTAGGATTATGAGCATCACGAATGAAGGAATACTGATCGGTCTTCACTTACACTTAGCATGATCTAGTCACTCAAGGTGAGGTCTGAGAAATCAAGTATAAGGGCATGACTGTCTCACATCCTGAACATAAAATGCATGGATAGAGTAAGGAAATCATAAGCACGAACTGTTCAAAAAATCTGATCTGAGCATATGCATGATGTAACATGATTTCATTAGCCATTAAGGTATATATGAGGACTGAATTGAGTACATAGAACTGAGCATACTATCAGACATGAGTTTGCATATATAACGGGTCTCATGGCATAAAGTTGGAATTCATAGAATAATAGAGTAAGGCTAGAATAGTTGTTTGGAGCAATTTCTGTTCATTCTAGGAGCTGAGTGTGGACGTGAATCTGTATGAGGTATATGAACCTAGACATAGATATGACACAGATGCATATGAGTATAGTGTCATCTTTACTAAAGTACTTGGAATCCGCTGGAATAAGAATGGATCAATATTCCATCATATCTTTTTGTGGAATTCTATAATAGTTGAGTCTCCTGACTCGACTAGGCTCTTTATCCAATCATCTCGCCCTTAGCTAAAAGGTTGACGTTCTAACTCTGTGGACCTCTTCTCTAAACTGGGTCATAACTAACTAGCGGTACAAGGCTGGGGCATCACTATACATAGGGATGCTAAACTCTTCTTGGAAGACTATATCTGTAGACACAACCCTTGCTAGTACTTCCTTCTAAGATACTACACCAAACTAATGGCTCCAAATGGAAATCACATAAGCCTCAAACATGCACCCCCACATAATCTTTATCTTTATCTTATCAATCAACCATAATCCAAGCTTAGAGTCTAACACTTATCAGGGATAGCAACAAAACTTCGCAAATACTATACTGACTAAACCCCTGTCTAACTCCAATCCACAAACACGTTTTTCTTTCATGATCCAACTATTATTCCTTGACACCACCCTATACACACCTTCAACTCATACAATACTATCTAAAGTCTACCCATCTTTTAACCATTTCATAACTACTACACTACTAACTCTGGGGTAATTCTGCCTTTATAATTCTTGGCTTATAATTCTAGGCAACCGTACATAAGAGTTCGATCTTCTTGGTTTTCCAAAATGATTTCTTATAGGACTATGAGTTGGGGAAAATATTTTGAAACAGTCTAATGATGCTCTCAACCCAAATCCTCAAAAGTGAACCAAATCTCCCAAGTTCAAAATTCAAGAATATCAATGTCAGCCTTATTACAATCTTCACTCAAATTTAGTCTCAAAATTTTATACCTGAGTTTTTCTTCACACCTCCCAAATACCATAGCCCATGGAACTATGGTGCATCACTTTCACTCTCCAAAGCTAAGGGTTCAACACAAGTTGGCCCATTTACTTTACAGAAGCATTTATCAAGGGATATCAAGCAATAAAAGATGAAGAGCCAAGTCCCAAG
The DNA here is from genome assembly GCA_003996215.1 of Jaltomata sinuosa. Lineage (NCBI taxonomy): Eukaryota > Viridiplantae > Streptophyta > Magnoliopsida > Solanales > Solanaceae > Jaltomata > Jaltomata sinuosa. The sequence goes on from QJPP01005214.1 coordinate 53,631, forward strand.
TCCATAGAAATGAACAACCCCCTTCGTAAGCTAAGAAGTTTTCTTTGAATGTAGGAGGAACAACATAATCCCTGGAACTCATGGGAGAATCACACTGATCCCTGATTTTGAATTGGAAGAATCACTTGGTTAAACGATCCCTGGACTTAACATGAGACAACATTTGACCTTGAACTTCACAAGGCATCAATATTCAATGGGACAGACAAAGCAGGGGAGTTTTTTGGCCATGTAATTGCACTATTATTTTTTTCATGGCTTCCCTACTTTCACTCCTTTTTTATTTCTTTTCAGGAGCACTGTTCCTGCCAACAGTCGGGGATGGTTGTTGACACCCAATTTTATCTCACCTTTTCTCTAATTTATTTATTTACGCTTCCTAGTCATTAATAATCTGTTTTAACTATTATTATCATTTTCCTATTTTTTTCTACTATTATTACTATATTAATATTCTTATGATTATTATTTTTTAAAAACTCTTATTATTAATAAATATTAATTTTGGTATTATTATTATCATGGTTATATTACTTGTCATATTAATATTATTAGCATTATTATCGTTATTGCGCTAATTACAACAATCATTGTTAATTCTATTACTTCACTAAAAAAAAATAGGTGTATTTTCTAATTTATAATATTTATATCTTTTGTTTGGTTATAACATATAATTATACCATGATTAAATTATTAAGATGAGAAAGTCCAAATAAATTATTTTTGAGGAGGAAAAGGCTTTAAAAATTCAACCAAAATAAGCCAAAATTCAGCATTGGTATTTCCAGCACTTTAAGAGCAATATATCTCATAGTTTTGGCCATAATTTACCCATTAATAAGCCCAAAAGGCAGCCCATTTGTATACAACTACCAGAACCCTTAAGCCTTAGAAAATTTGGGTTTTTTTAAAAAAAATCTCTACTCTCAGTGCGCCCCGGGTTTCTCTTTAGGGAAGCTTTCAAATACCTTCACCATTAACAGATGTTAGCTTCACCATTTTTTGTGCAAATTTTGAAAGTTCCAAATGCGTCTCCATCATCTTCTTTCTCATTTCATACTTTAAGATGCATCAAATATTCAAAGATCAGAGAAAATATCGATATTTTGGGGAAAGTTCTAAATCAGTCACGTGATACACAAGTTCTTCCAAAAATCCTCAGACATTTGGATTCCGAGTTTTTGAGCGAGGATTCAAAATCCGAATTCAAATTTCTGCCCAAATATCAAACCCTAGAATTTTTCGTTTCCTATAAATACACCCTTATGTTTCTAGCCAAAATCAGATTTTGAAATATTGAAAAAATAAGACAAGCTAATCTCTCTAATGCTAGAGTTTTATTCTCTAAATCTCTATTCAGTTTTGACCGCGTCCAAAAAGGAATATATCAGAAATATTGAAAGATTTTTTTCATGCTCCTAAAAAGGTTAGATCTTTAACTCATGTATTTCTTTAATCTTCATTTGGTTGTAAAACAAAGTTCTTTTTAAAGTTGAATACATGTGGTAGAATCTATTTTCTTTTTTCTAAAGAATAGGCATATAGGAAAGATCACTTTCTGTTGGTATGAAGATGCCAAATATTTTGTTAATTTTATTGATAGTCCTAACTTTGTTGTGTGTCATTTACCTCAACTCTTTGTAACAACCTGATCCATTGTTATGCTAAAATAAGGCATAAATACCCAGTTAGAAAAGTCCTTAGGGTGAAAATTGAAAATCTCTGGCTAGGGTGAGTATAGATAAAAATATGGTGTTCTGCCTTAGAGGTGATTTGTGTATTGTATGATATTGTGGTATCTATTTTTTGGTAGACAACTGTCGTAGAATTCATAGAAAGTTGTGGGATGAGAATCAGAGTCATAGAACATCGGATATATGATAGTTGTCGTATTGGAAATAATTTATGGCATCTATAAAATAATGTGTATTGTGATATAGGGGATTGGGAGCAAGAACACTGTGCTCTGGAAATTGTCATTCATAGCGACAAAAGGCACCTCATCGTGATGGTCCATCACAATGAGTCGATCCTCATCATGATGATCCATCGCGATGGAGAGTTTTCCATTGCGATGAGAAAATAGGGTAGTATACATGTAAGTGCTACAGTTTCTGAGTTATTCCTCTCATTATTCTATTTTGTTCTAGAGCTTTAAGAACTGGGTCCCAAGAAAACTAGGGCAATCTTCATCGTTTGAGGTAAGTAATCCATAAAACTCTTTGTTTAATAATTATAATCTTCCTTAGACCTTGGGGGAAGGATGAATGGTGAATTTCTTGTAATTAAGCCCTAAATGTATAAACTTGGTAAAAAAACCCTAGGGTTAGGTATAAAATCACCTAGAAGTGATCCTAGGATGTACCTTTTCAATTCCTAGCATGAATTAACTTGTTTTTAACTTGGTTAAGATTAATGGAGAACCTTGGGTTCCATTAAGGTGAACCTTTCAGGCATAAAAACTTCTAGAAAGGTAAGAACTTGGTTAGAAACCTTGAATATTGATTCTATGAATGCAATAGGGCTAATTAATGATTTATGAACCCTTGGGGAACCCTAGAAACCTTGTTTAAAGGTAGAATTGATGGGTTGAATTCCCAAAGCCTAAAATGAAGGGCATTAGCTAATTACTCTTACACTATTGGTATTTTTATACCTTGTGCGTTCCAGAGAGTTAAGAAAGGATAAGGCAGTGGTAAATTAGCTTGTGAGTGTTATTTTTTGCTCGAGGTAGGTTGTGGTTTGAATTGGAGTTAAGACTCACCATATTACATATTTGTAGTGAAATTGTATAACTCGTAATTGGTCTTCAGACATGGTTGTATTATATGTGTTTTCCCTATTGTGCTTGTATAAATAGGTTAAATGAACAAAAAGTGATAAGTGAGCTGAAATGGCTAAGTACGAATAATGTCTTGGGCATTAAGTATCTTTGTGAGGAATGGTCATAGAGCCTAGTTATATATATATTGTTATTGATATATTTGCTATAGATCAGTTATCGTGCCAGTATGGTACATGGACACCTAGGGTCCCTGGCAGGTCATGGCTAGTGGGAGGAAATAAGACTCATAGAATATGTGTACACTCTTTTACCTTGTTTTGTATTATTGTATTGCTTACTATGGTGAGTTGGCAGAGAACTGAGGTGAGACTAGAGATACACGCAATATGAGCAATGATGGATGGACATAGTGATATATGAGATAGTTGTTGAAACTGATTGCTCATTTCCCCTCTTATGATGATATTCTATGAATTGTGAACTTGAGATTATTGTTGTTGAATTGACTTGAAAGACTATCTATTTGTTGATTATATGCTAAGTGTTGGAGTCATGTTACTTGGTATATGTTTTTCTATTTTCATGTTATATTTTTGGGCTGGCCTATGATACCGTCCAGTACATACTGTGTTGTACTGATACTACCATGTTCTCTTCTTTTTGTTGAGTCCATACTATGTTCTAAAGGATAAGACACGACCTCATCTAGAGTAGATATATCGACTACAGATCCAAGGGTGAGCACTACTTTTCAGGCTACCATGGATCCGCTACGAGTTGTTATCCTTCTTCTGGACAATGGAACTCTCTTACTTTTACTGCTTTTAGATCTTGTTGGATATCTTAGACAATGTTGGTTTAGAGTTCTAGAGGATGACTTTCACTTCTTGGGGATATGTATTAGTGGATGACTTCTGCATGATTTTTGTATATTATATTAGATAATTATTTCATTGATATTTCAGGCTTGTTTATTGTTTACTCTTCTAAAATTGGGTAAGTGTTAGACTAAAGTTCTGGTTGTTTTGTTCTACCACCAGAGGGTTAGTGTACGTGTCAATCACAGCTCAGCTGGGTCGTGACAAAGTTGGTATTAGAGCCACGGGTTCATTGATCTTGTCATACCAAAATGAGTCTACTAGAGCCTTTCAGAATTGTACGCAGACATATATACTTCTCTGTAGGAGGATATTGGACTTTAAGAAACCTCAACTTATTTTATCCCTCGTTCTATAACTTGATTTCAATTGGTATCTGGCGATCCAAATTTGTATCTAACTCTTTCACTCTTGTTCTCGCAAATAGTGAGGACACTTTTATCTGAAGCTAGGGAAACAGTATTTGAGCTGGTGGTCAAGGTTGCAATTTATGGTAGGGTTAGAGTTAGAGGTAGAGCCAGAGGAAGGAGAAGAGGTGCACCTACCAAGGGTAGAGCTCGGGTTGTGACTCTGGCTTTTGAAAGGTTAGCATATCCTCCTCTATAAGAGAATAATCATGAGGTTGTGGTGGAGGAAGAAGTTTGAGTTAAGCAAAATTAGCCAGCAGAACCAATCCAGGGGATAGGCGTGCACCCAGTCCATAGAGGTGTGGCATATGTCCCACTATCATCTAAAGTAATCTCACAGGTTCTTAGCTTTCTTAGCGGTTTAGCAGAGGATGGAGCTACTCTTGTGGTTCCTGTTGTTCATTATTTGGTAAACCAACGTGCTATAGCTGTGGCTCCATGATTAGATGCTGCTTCTGAGATAGGTATGTTTCCACGACTAGTGATAGGCCCTGTGATGATAGTTGGTGAACACAAGTTGTTCTACAAATTTATGAAGATGAGTCCCCCTTCATGGGTTGGAATATAAGGATGCCTATGAGTTCATCATAGACTATCACGAGAGGCTACATATAATGGCCATTATGGAGAGGCATGGTGTGGATTTTGTATCATTTTAGTATCAGGATGTCAACATATGATAAAGGGCATTCATGGAGTGCAGGCCTACTGGAGTGCTCCCTGTGACTAGGAGTCACTTCTATCAGGTCTTTCTAGAGAGGTATGTTCCCCGTACCTTGAGGGACAGGAAGAAAGATGAGTTCAAAAATATTGAGAAAGGTAGTTCTTCTATGGCTGCTTATGAGACTCGTTTCCATACCTTGGATCATTATTAATCTCAGTTGTTTAATACAGAGTAAGAGAAGATCCGCCTTGTGAAAGATCTGATTACAGGGTTGCAGATTGCTGCTTTACAGGTAGCATCTTCGAGCAATTCATTTCAGGAAGTTGTTGAGTTTATAAAGAATGTTGAGGGGGTAAAGCAAGATAGTCAATAAACAATAGCTTCAAAGAATCCCTAGTTTAGGGGCAATTATAATGGTTAGTTCTCAAAGGGTTAGGGCTCACGGGGATACTTACACACCTTATTCACTCATTTGCACCAGTTTCTGCTAGGGGTCCATTTGGGACCAGTCAGCCTGCATTATACTTTATTAGGTATATTGCTCAGTTGGCTCCAGCATAACGACCTACTTTTTATCGTACCTGTTATGAGTATTGTGATCTTGCTCAGTTGAGGAGGAGTTGTACTCAGTTTTGACAGGTTGCTCAACAACAGGCTCCTCGAGCTCTAGTCCTAGTTGGTAGAGGTAATGGTTTTGATAGATACTATTAACAGGGCAGACAGGATGGTCATACTACAGGCAGGGGTGGTGCTCAGCCCAACCGGGGCAGTGGTAAAGGAGGTAATCATCTCAACAGGGGCGTTATATAGTCGGGTGATAAGAATCACTTTTATGCTTTCCCCGGTAGACCAGAGGCAGAGGCTTCAGACATGGTGATCACAGGTACTATTTTTGTTTGTGACTACATGGCTTCAGTTTTTTTGACCCTGAGTCTACTTTTTCTTACATATCTACTAGATTTGCAGACAGTTCTGATATGATATATGAATCCCTTAACTTTTCTGTTATTGTATCAACTTCAGTAGGGGATTCTGTGGTTATGGATAGGGCCTTCAAGGCTTGCCCTGTTATATTTTTGGGGAGAGAAACTTTTGCATATTTAGTATTCTTAGATATGGTAGACTTTGACATAATCTTGGGGATGAATTGGCTATCTCCGCACCATGTTATCTTGGAATTTCATGCTAAGACAGTGGCTATGACTATGCTTGGGTTGGATAGGTTGGTAATTACAGTTCGACTCCAATGAAGTTTGTGTCCTTCTTTCTTGCGCAGATTCTGATAGGGGGAGGGGTGTTTAGCCTTCCTAGCTCATTTTTGGGACACTAATTCAAAGGTCCCAGCTATTGAGTCAATTCCAGTAGTGTGTGAGTTACATAAGGTGTTTCCTATAGATCTACATTGTATGCCACCTGATCAAGATATTCATTTTTGCATTGACTTTAAAGCCGAACATGCGTCCCATCTCTATTCCTCCCTATAGAATGGCACTAGCATAATTAAGAGAGCTTAAGGATCAGCTACAAGATTTACTTAGTAATGGCTTTATCCATGGGAGTGCCTCACCATGGGGTGTTCCAATGTTGTTTGTTAAGAAGACAGATAGCAGTTTATGCATGTGCATAGATTATAGACATCTGAATAAGGTCACTATCCATAGCCAATACCCTTCCCTCGCATTGATGATCTGTTGGATCAGCTTCATGGAGCTTAGTATTCTCTAAGATTGACTTAAGGTTCGGTTACCATCAGCTGAAAATCTGACCTTTAGACATTCTTAAGACCGTGTTTCAAACATGGTATGGGAACTATGAGTTTCTTGTGATGTATCCGGGCTGACTAATACCCCAGTTGCTTTCATAGGCTTAATGCATAAAATATTCAAGCCTTATCTTGAATTTTTTGTCATAGTCTTTATTGATAATATTTTTGTATATTCTATGACTGATAAAGAGCGTGAGAGTCATCTTAGAATTGTGTTGAGATTGTTGAAATAGAAGGAGTTGTATGCCAAAAAAAATTAAAGTGTGAGTTCTGGTTATATTTTGTGTCCTTCTTGGGGCATGTGGTTTTGAAAGATGGGGTGATAGTAGACCCACAATAAATAGAAGTAGTTAAGAATTAGGCTAGACCCACTTCAATGATTGAAGTCCGTAGTTTCGTGGGATTAGATAGCTACTACCGCAGATTTGTTAAGGATTTTGCATCCATTGCTAGTCACCTGACTCTCCTAACCTAGAAAGAGGTACCATTTGTTTGGTCAGAGGAGTGTGAAGAGAGCTTCCAAAAGCTCAAGACTTTGTTGACCATAGCTCTTATCCTTGCCTTATCAATAAAAGGTAAAGACTTTATAGTTTATTTTGATGCCTCACAATTTGGTTTAGATGTTGTGTTGATGAAGGAATGAAATGTAATTGCTTATGCTTCATGGAAACTCAAACTGCATGAGAGAAACTACCCTATGCATAACTTGGAGTTGGCTGCAGTTGTATTTTCTCTCAAGATCTTGGAGACACTACTTGTACAGAGTCTGTTGTGAAGTGTTCATAGACCACCATAGTTTATGGCATGTCTTCACTCAGAAGGACTTGAACCTGAGGCGCGAAGGTGGATGGAACTACTTAAAGACTACAACATCACCATCTTGTATCATCCAGGTAAAGCTAATATGGTGGTTGATGCACTGAGCAAGAAAACTGAGAATATGGGTTGCTTGGCATCTGTTGGCTAGAGACAATTAAGCTCTGGCTAAAAACTTCATAAAGTTGTAAGTTTCTAAAAGTGGTGGTTTACTAGCATATGTACATGCGAGATCCTCTTTTCTTGAGCAGATAAAAGGTAAGCAGTTTGATGATGTGAAATTGAGCAGGATACATGACAAGGTTTTGCAGGGTGAGGCCAATGAAGCCATAAGTGACGATGAAGGTGTTCTAAGAATTAAAGGGTGAGTTTATGTGCCTTGTGTTGAGTAATTTATTCCCACCATTTTAGCGAAGGCTCACAGTTCTAAGTATTCCATACATCTTGTTTTGACCAAGATGTACCGAGACTTGAAGCAACATTACTGGTGAGGTGAAATGAAGAAAGATGTAGTAGACTTTGTGGCTAAATGCTAGAAAGGCTAGAAGGTGAAGTATGAACATCAGAATACTGGTGGTACACTTTAGAGAATGCCCATTCCTGAATGGAAGTGGTAAAGATTATCCATGGATTTGGTTGTTGGACTTCCTAAGACCTTGGGAAAATTTTATTTGATATGGGTCATTATTGACAGATTGATGAAGTCTGCAACTTCCTTCCTATGCAGGTGACTTATATTAAGGGCAAGTTGGGCAAGATCTACCTGAATAAGATTGTCCGATTGCATGGGGTGCCTATCTCCAATATTTCTTATAGGGGCACCCAGTTCACTTCTAATTTCTAGTAGAAGTTGGACAAAGAATTGGGGACAAGGTTAGACTTGAGTACATCTTTTAACCCTCAGACTGATGGGTAGTCTGAGCGTATGATTCCGGTGTTAGAGGACATGCTTCGTGCATGTGTGATAGACTTTGAAGGGTCATTAGGATCAATACCTAGTGCTGGCTGAGTTTGCATATAACAATAGTTATCACTCCAGCATAGATATGGCCCCGTTCAAAGCCTTGTATGGGAGGAGATGTAGATCTCCCATTGGTTGGTTTGATTCATTTGAAGGACTTTGGGTATGGACCTGGTAAGAAACTATATGGAAAGTTTGAATTTCATCCAAGGGAAACTTCTAGTAGCTCAAAGCCGAAAGAAAGAGTATGCAGATAGAAAGGTTAGAGATATGCAGTTTATGTAATGTGGGCAAGCCTTTCTCAAGGTTTCACCCATAAAGGGTGCTATGTGGTTCCAAAAAAGAGGCAAGTTAAGTCTGAGGTATATTGGGCCTCTTGAGATTCTTCAGAAGGTAGGGCCAGTGGCTAACAAGTTAACCTTATTGCCTAGTTTATTTGGAGTTCATCCCGTATTTCATGTGTCGATGCTTAAGAAGTACTATGAAGATGGTAATTACATTATTCGCTGGGATTCGGTCTTGTTGGATAAAAACCTCTCTTATGAAGAAGAGGATGTTGCTATTCTAGATCAAGATGTCCAAAAGTTGAGAACCAAAGAAATTGCATCTTTGAATGTCCAGTGGAAGAATTGTCCTGTTGAAGAGGCCACTTAGGGATTGAGGAGGACATCTGAGATAAGTATCCTCACTTGTTCACTGATTTAGGTAACCTTTGTTTCTCCTTATTTTTTTCTGTATTATTGTGCATGGATGAATGATTATTTAATTGGTATCTAATGTAATGACCTGATCCGTCGTTATACTGAAATAAGGCATAAATACCCGACTAGAAAAGTCCCTAGGGTGAGAATTGAAAATATAGTGTTTTGTGCATTAGAGGTGATTTGTGTCTCGTATGATATCGTGTGTTATTTTGGTATCTATTTTTGGGTAGCCAACTACCATAGGATTTTTTAGGAAGTTTTAGGATGAGAACTGGAGTCATAGAACTTCGGATATGATAGTTGTCGCATTAGGAATAATTTGTGGCATCTATAAAATAATATGTGTTATGAAATAACATCCTGGGAGAGAAAACACTGTGTTCTATAAATTTTTGTCCATATCAACATAGAGCACCTCATCATGATGGTCTATCATAATGAGTACGTTCTTGATACGATGATCCATCACGATGGAGAGCTGTCCATCGCAATGAAAAAATGAGGTAGTATATCTGTAAGTCCTGCAGTTCTGAGTTATTCCTCTCATTATTCTATTCTGTTCTAGATCTCCAAGAAGTGGGTCTTCTAAGTAAACTAGGGAAATCTTCATCGTTTGAGGTAAGTAATCCGTAGAACTCTTCGTTTAATGATTATTAATCTTTTTTAGACCTTGGGGGAAGGATTAATGGTGAATTTCTTGCAATTAAGCCCTACAGCTATGAACTTAGAGAAGACCCCTAGGGGTAGGTGTAAAATCACCTAGAATTGATCCTAGGATGTACCTTTTTTATTCCTAGCATGAATTTACTTGTTCTTAACTTGGTTAAGATTAATGGGGAACCTTGGGTTCCATAAAGATGAAACCTTTAAGCACAAAAAGGTCTAGAAAGGTATGAACTTGGTTAGAAACCTTAAATATTGATTCTATGAATGCTATAAGGCTAACTAATGATTTATTAACCCTTGAGGAATGCTAGAAACCTCGTTTAAAGCGTAGAATTGATGGGTTGAATTCCCAAAGCCTGAAATGAAGGGAAATTGTCTAATACTCTTATATTATTGCTACATTTAGACCTTGTGCATTCCATAGAGTTAAGAAGGGACGAGGTAGTGGTGAATTAGCTTATAGGTGTTATTCTTCACTCGAGGTAGGTTATGGTTTGAATTGGAGTTAAAACTCACCTTATTACATATTTGTAGTGAAATTGTGTAACTCGTGATTGATCTTCGGACATGGTTGTATTATATGTGTTTTTCTTGTTATACTCGTATGAATAGGCTAAATGAACAGAAAGTGATAAGTGAGCTGAAATGGCTAAGTACGAATAGTGTCTTCGGCACTGAGTATCTTCATGAGGAATAGGTCTGAGAGCCTTGTTATATATATATTGTTGTTTATAAATTTGCTATGGATTGGATACCACACCAGTATGCTACATGGACATCTACGGTCCCCTGAAGGTCATGGATAGTGGGTAGAAATAAGACCCACAACATGTGTGTACACTCTTTTACCTTGTTTTTATTATTGTATTGCTTACTATGGTGAGTTGGTTGAGAACTGAACTGAGACTAGATTTAGATGAAATATGAGAAAAGTTTGATGGACATAGTGATATGTGGGATAGTTGTTGAAAGTGATTACTTATTTCCCCTCTTATGATGATATTCTATGAATTGTAAACTTGAGATAATTGTTGTTGAATCAACTCGAAAGACTATCTATTGGTTTATTATATCTTAAGTGTTGGAGTCCTGTTACTTAGTATATGTTTTGTTATTTTCATGTTATATTATTGGGTCGGTCTATGATATCTGCCAATACATAGTGTTTTATACTGATACTACCCTGTGCTCTTCTTTTTATTGAGTGCAGGTCGTGTTCAAGAGGCTGAGATGTGGCTAGAATAGATAGATCGACTGCAGATTCGAGGGTGAGCACTACTTCTTAGGCTTCTATAGATCCTCTATGAGTAGTTTTCCTTCTTCCGGACAATTCAACTCTCTTACTTTTACTGCTTTTAGATCTTGTTGGATATCTTAGACAATGTTGATTTAAAGTTCTGGATGATGACTTTTAGTTATTTTGGATATGTATTAGTCGATGACTTTTACACGATTTTTTTATATTATATTGGATGATTCTTTTATTGATAGTTCAGGATGATTGTACTATTTACTCTTTTGAAATTGGCTAAGTGTTAGACTAAGGTTCAAATTGTTTGGTTCTCCCACCGGAGGGTTAGCGTGGGTGCCAATTACATCTCGGCTGGGTCGTGACACTCTTAGATAGTATTCTTTCTTTCTTAAATGGGTATTTTGGATATGTAATAAATGTATTTATTTTTTTGTGAAATTTTCTGGTTCATTTGCCCCCTCTTTGTTCCTGAAAAATGTGTTTTTTCATGGAATTTTGAAAAGATTAAATACCATAGTAATATTTAGCTATAGGTCTGCTAATCGTGTCAAATTTAAGCTCTATATTTTTTCCATATCTCATTTTTGTTTGCCATACTACACTTTTAGATTTCTTAAATTGACAGAATGTGTTTCGGTAACTTACTAGAGATCATGAGTTGGACTTGTTAAGTTGATGTTGTTAGTATAATATTCTTTCTTTATAATCGATGAAGTACAGTAGCAATTAATAAGTCAAAATATTATTCAATATAGCCTAAGAATAACAATTACATAATATTATGTGTATTGTTAGTGAAAATATTGATACAAAAGGGTATACGTAGGTCTGTCCATATGTAAATATTCCTGTTTTATTTGCCAAAAGTTGCTAATGATTGAAGTGACGTCTTAATCAAGAGTTTGTTCTACTCACGCTAATTTCTATTTTCAATCTTTTATTTGCATGAACACTTTGGAGAAACACGGAGTCTTGATGCAAGACTCTCTGTACCCGCATCAAGTCACCACTTTTCATCATCTTTAACCACGTTCGACAACAAGAAAACATCAAAAATTACTTGGGGATTTTTATTTATTATTTACCCTATCCAACTCTTTGTGATTTATGATGTATCTGTTTTGGGGGTTTATTTTAAGTCTCGGGATTTTATTTTGAAACTTACGCTTAACATATAAATAATTATGTAGTTTCTTTAACCACTTTGTCTTTCGTCCTTTTTTTCTCTTTAATAAAACAAAAGTACTTTTTCATCATATAAAAAGAACACCGTTACAGGACTTATGAAACTAGTGCAGTTTAAATTGAAAATTTCTCTAGAAAAAGTTTCTTGCAACACTTATCTTAGCCATAAAAAAGAAAATTGACTTTACACCATTACACCTTTGTTAAAAGTGAACAACAATCGCGTTTGTGCCTTTTTCAGTTTCTATACAAATATGTTTTTTTTAAACAAAAAGTTTAGATTCACATGTTTTTACTATATAAAATTTTATTTTATAACTTATACACTATTTTGAATTTATCCAAGTCTTGAACCTCTTTCCTTAAAATCTACATAATCATTTGGCCTTTTGCTTTAATTAATTAATTTCGGATGGTTAACCATTTCTAATGAATCTTAAAGGACTCCTAATTTTTTTCCGTTAGGATTAATTGAACCCTTACGTAGAAATCTCTAAATGTTAGCAGACTTACAGAGTTAATAATGATTAATTTTAGATGTCCTAATTCACGTTTAAAATATAGTTAGGTGGCAACTCTTTAAATTAGTTAATTAATTTCGAAATCACCAATATATTGTACACTAAGTTGACCTCGATTAAAAATATGTATAACAACTTGACGACTCTACTGGGGGTTATTTTTAGGTTCTAACCATAACAGATTTAGCCCAAGTAGGTTTATGTGCTTCTTTTAAATTACTGTACTCGCCATAAATTATTTTTATATGCTATTAATTATTTATTTGATAAATGTTATTTATGTGTTACTGCTTTCCTTAAATTGTCATTCCTCTCACACTTCTTCAAATTCTGGAAAATTGACACTTTCACACACATTGTATATGTGAGTTGTGTATTGCACTTCTCCAAAATTCTTTTAAACGCCTTATTTAGAGAGTCGGTGCATATGTGTGGTGAGCGGATAGTTTTACTATTGTATGACCACATGCCTTCTCATATAAAAAAAACCTTGAGTTCGCGTCTACCGAGGATACATCTAAACCAACACATTTTTAGGGTACATGCATCAACATAAACCTAGGAGGCGTAACACGCTTGGCGTATTAAGTTCATTAATCAACCTTACCAAATGTCCAAACGGGTTTACGATCCTAAGTGACAATCATCATACTTTATGTGCATTATCTGAAGGATAAATGTATCAATTATGTGGACCTATTACTCTATAAAATAGATACTCTTAGGAGAAACTAACCTTTTGTTGTAGGTAGCTATGAGATATTCGATCAGAGTCCAAGATTTCAAGAATATTAGTGGAGACAAAGGATTAAATAAACTAGATTTAGATTTGAGTTGTGATTTTCATTTAACATGTATTAAAGAATTTAAATGTATTGATTTTTATTGTAAAGCAATCAAGTTAGTAAGAGTTTAGAATGATACATAAAAGATAACCTTCAAATATTCGTTAGGCCTACCTCTGACACAAAGAGGTCCCTTTTCATAATCGAACGCGATTTTATGTTCATTTTACTTGTTATAATGTGCTTATTTTGTAAAATATATTATTTTTACCATATACTAACTTGTGTTTTTTTCTTTCTTCTTTCTTTTAATTTTTTTCTTCTTTTTATGCAAAAAAAAAATTAAAAAAATTTAGAAGGTTGACTTGTGCTAAAAATGAACTGGCGGAGAATTCATACTTCACATGTCATGATCCGATTTCTCGATCATGATGACACCTACAACCTTCGAGTAGGCGAACCAATCCCCGTAGCCCAGAACGGTTAGTAATGGGCTACCTTCTAACAGTTTAAGTGGAAGATTCGATACATAAGAGAAAGCAAGTACATAATGAGAAGAAAATAGATACAAGAGAGATATAAACAAGCAGAATCTAAACCAACCCAAAATCTGGTATCAAAGCGTATAAGAGCCTAACTACATCAGGAGTACAAAGGTCCAAAAGTCATATATACACAATATCTCCAAAACTATAAGAGTATAAAATACACTAAGGATAACTTAAGTCAAGCTCTAAACGTCAAGAGCTCACCCTCAGCCTTAATGATCCAAAAACTGCACCCCGCACGAGTCTCTGACGCGCTAACGGCGATGGCCCACGCTAGGATCTGCACCAGAAGATGCAGAGGGTAGGGTGAGCACCAAATGCAAAGCATAAGGTACCCAGTAGGTATCATAGGCCGACTAAGCATATATAAAGTAAAAGAGCAATAGCATATAGGGTAGAAATAAACAGTCACAGAAATCAATGAAAACATGCACAGGAACTAGCCCAGAGGGAAGACAACAGAAGGCAACATACAAGGCTAGAAAATAGGATATATACACACAACAGGCACAGGTGAAAGAAAGGACGACGCACCTGGGATCCTCACAAATAGTATATATGTAAATAAGTTCTAACAATGAGCAGTATACCGGTAACCTCAAGTATAAGGAAATAGGAGAGAAGAATAAAGGTAGACATGCTCGACATACAGGAGTTAACACCCAATCTAGTCATACAAACTTAATCCAGGAATTCACAACCTTACAGTAATCATACTCATACTAGACTGTAACAGGGAAAGATATCAGAATAAAGTAACAAGAGTCTACCTATAGTCCCTCGGCCGCCCATACAACCGAGGAACGCAATCAAGTGAAAATGAATTCTCTGGCATCCCATACTACCCGAGCGTACAATCAAAAAACACCAAACAAGTGTGGTATCTCAAACAATGGATGATATGATGCATGAAAACCTCGGGGTGAAATAGAACCTCTATATGTACCTCATCCGGTGCCAATCAGGCCCAGCAGACAGGTTCTATGGAAGGACACAACCCGTATACCTCTACTTCACCGTATACCCTTCCCCTGATACCCCCAGCCCAAAGCCTCAGGCCCAGATCGACAAGGTCCATGGAGATCCTGGACCCCATACTAAAACTCAGAATCAAAAACGTGTCCTCCAGAATCGAGTCCGGGTTCAAGCCAGTGGCTAAGTCTCAAATATGCATGCCTAGACCCTGTCTAGAACTAAAACAGTGAAAAAGATATCTCCAAAACCCTTCCAAGAGTGACCGGGCACAACCGGGTCTAAAACAGTAGTAAAAACATCTCAGATGCTCAACCCGACCGAGCCTGATATCATTTCAAATTAGTAAGGAAACTCAGCTAGCACTCCAACCCGATCGAGTCTAGCAATAGTAGTAAATCATGGTAAAATCATATCTTTAACCTTCTTTTACCCCAAGAAGATCCACATATCAAGTCAAACCATTTCCAAATCCAATTTCATCAAAAACGGGCCTCCGGGGCCATGCAAGGTTTAGAAAATCAGTTTCCATAGGCCCAAAGCCAAAAACCATAATAAAACGTGGAAAAACCTCTTTATATGCATGGAAATGATATGATCAACCCAAATAGCTGCCTGACAGCTCACAATCAACCTAACGGCCCTGCACAGGCTCTGAAGCTACTCAACAAGCATGACCAGCCTAGGAGGATATTTCTATGTCCGGGACTCGCGGACATTCCCAATAATCCCATCTTCTATGTTCCAGAGTCAACAAGCCCTCACGGGGTCACAAGGGTAATAAATATATCAACTAATAGGAATACTACACACAATGGAGGAAATAAATAGGATGTATCATGGAAAGCGGTCAAGGTCTATGGTACCAACCTAATAACCCAATCCAAAGATGCCAACTAGTATAATTTTACCCGGTATATGTGAAGTCTAGAAAGTTAAGTCGTAACCTACCTGTCATCCAATGACAAGCTGCGAGAACGACGATATCGTAGACCGAGCTGCTCTGAGAAGATCCGAACGAGAATCAAACTATCAAATTTATGCATAAAATGTTAAGACAAGTCTAACGATACCCATATTGCTACAATTGTAGTCGGGTCGATATCCGGGTCAAAAGCAGGACCGCAGGGTTCACAACCCAAAACCAAAAATAAAAAGAACCACGATGACCCCAACGATGCCAAGAAGGCATGCTCCAAATTTGAGCACAATTGGACAAGGGAAGGGCACTAAAACAGCCCGCCCAAGTTGGGGATTAAAGAATGGAAATTTCAGAAATAAAAACGGGAATTTGGCAAGAATTACTTACCAAAACGATGGAAAATCAGACCAAGACGGATAAAACTTCACACCTACGAACCTGCACAAGCTTAGGGGGCAGAATCTATTACAAAATCCAAGCTTTGGATGAGCATCAATGGAGAAATTAAGAGAAAAACCAAAGAAGGCGAGTCGTGGAAGATAACTTACCAAGAGGCGAAGAACTACGGATAATCGATGAACAAATAATTTTCCAAGGTTTAGGACTGAATTGGAGCAAAATGGTGGAGAGAATTTTGAGTTTTAGAGTGAAAAAAGTGAGGAGAAGGGCTGGAAAAAATGAAATGACAGCAATAAATAGCTGTTGTCCGCAGCTGATTTTCTGCACTTTTTAGAAAACTCGATGGGGCATTCCGGGCACAATCGAAAACCGATATTCAAAAATCAATAATGCTAATAGAGTGGAAACAAAGTTTCGGACTCAACAAAATCAACTAAACTTCCATACGAGATCGTTTCGAAAAAATGTTGACCCAAGTCAACACTAACAAAAAGGAACTCAAAGGCTCAAAATAAGTCTGACTCACTCGGACCCCGAACCAACCTTCTTCCTAGCCCAAACTCAACATTCCGGAGATGATGGAATCGTCAGATTTTGAATCCGATATTCCGATCATCGAAAGTCATCCAAAGTTACACTTTCAACTCCAAATGGCCTGAAAACTGAGAAAACCACACAAAACCCAGTCCGAAAGTTCTCAGGCCTCAACTAAAGGTCAAACTAGACCTAACTCATCGCTCCGGAGATAATAGAACTATTAGAATTCAATTCTGAGCATGTTATCTAAGAATGTTGACTAAAGTCAACGATATTCTAAGCTTAAAGCTCTAAAATAGGCGAACAACTAAAACGACCAAATGAACGACCAGGGCACCAAATTACCGGTCCCAGCAAGCCATAAATGAATTGGGGTGGCTACATGAAGGCTTTAACAGTGCAATAAATGCAAAAATGTGAAGATGACCAGAAGGATCATCAGAACATCCACTACTAAAAAGACTTTCATCCTCGAAAGTCAAGAAGAAGGGAGTACGTGAAGGCTCGAACAACTGTGGATACTGAGCACGCAACTCACTCTCGGTATCCCAGGTAACCTCCTTGACCGGACAATGCCTCCACTGCACTTTCACAACCAGAATCTCCCTAGATCTCAACCTCCTGATATCTCTGGCCAGAATAGCTATCGGCTCCTTAACAAATGATAAATTCTCATCCAACTGAATTGAATCCCAATGCAACACATGAGACTCATCAGGCACACCGGTGCAACATCGAAATATGGAAAACTGGGTGAACAGCTGAAAACATCGGAGGCAAGGCTAACATGTAGGCAACACTACCAACCCTCTATAGAATATCAAATGGCCTGATAAACCTGGGGCTAAGCTTGCCCCGCTGACCAAATCTCATCACGTCCTTCACGGGCGATACTCGAAGGAAAACTAGATCACCAACACTGAACTCCTAGGAAAGAAGCCTACGATCAGCGTAGATCTTCTGCCTACTCTGGGCTGCTCTAAGTCTGTCCTGGATCAAACAGACTCAGTCCAAGAAATCTCTAAGTAAATCTGCACCCTGCGATCTAGACTCTAACCCATCAAACCAACCAATAGGCGATCTGCAACTTCTACAATACAAAGCCTCAAAAGGTGCCATGCCAATACTCGAATAAAATCTATTATTATACGCAAACTCGGCCAATGTCACAAACTGATCCCATGAACCTCCAAAGTCAAGAACACAATCCCGAAGCATGTCCTCAAGGACCTGAATAGTCCTCTCAGACTGGCCATCTGTCTGAGGGTGGAAAGTAGTACTAAGCTGAACCTCCATACCCAAATCCCTCTGTATAGCTCTCCAGAACTGGGATGTGAACTAAGTGCCGCGATCTGAAATGATAGAAGTTGAGACCTCGTACAACTGTACAATCTCATGAATGTAGATATGAGCTAACCTTTCTGCCCTGTAGGAAGTCTGAACTGACAAGGAATGTGCTAACTTAGTCAGCCTATCAATGATCACCCAAATGGAGTCATACCCCTGAGTAGTACGAGGCAAACCAACAACAAAGTCCATAGTAATACCTTCCCACTTCCACTCAGGAATAGGAAGGCGCTGCATCAAACCACCCAGTCTCATGTGCTCGAACTTCACCTGTTGACAGTTCAAGCACTGAGATACAAACTCTGCCATATCCTACTTTGTACCACTCCACCAGTAAAGCTATCTCAGGTCTCTATACATCTCGCTGCGCCAGGATGGATGGAGTATCTGGAACAATGTGCCTCATGGAGTATCAACTGTATTAAATCACCAACTCCCGGAACACAAAGTCGACCCTCAAACCTAAGAATCCCATCAGAACCTAAGGTAGCTTGGCTGGCCTCACCCCGAACCACCTAATCACGAAGGTCACACAAACTCTGATCCTCAAACTATCGGCTCTGAATCTGATCAACTAGAGTAGACCCAACCTCAACACTGGCAATTATTCTTACTGGGATCTAATAAGTCAAGCCTAACCAAACAGTTAGCCAAGGACTGGATGTCCAAGGCCAACGGTCACTCAGAAGCTGAAAGTGAAGCTAGGCTTCCCGTACTCACTGCCTTCCAAATCAAGGCATCCACTACCATATTTGCCTTGCCCGGATGGTATAAAATAGTGAAATCATAGTCCTTCAGCAACTCAATCCATCTCCTCTATCTCGAGTTCACGCTGACTCGTAATGTACTGAAGACTATGATGGTCGGTGAATATCTCGCAATGAACTCCATATAGATAGTACCTCCAGATCTTAAGCGCGAAGACTACCCACGCCAACTCTAAGTCGTGAGTGGGGTAGTTGAGTTTGTGATATTCAGCTGCCTCGATGCATATGATATCACTCGACCCTGCTATATCAACAAACAACCATGACCGACCCCTGAAGCATCACAATACATGGAAAAACTCTGACCCTCAACCGACAAAGTCAAAACTGGAGTTGAAGTCAATAAGGCCTTAAGCCTCAGGAAGCTATCCTCGCACTGATCAGACCACTGAAATGGAACATCCTTCCTAGTGAGCATAGTCAAGGGTGCTGCTATGGAACAAAATCCCTCAATGAACCGTCTGTAATACCTGGCTAACCCAACAAAGCTGCGAATCTCGGTAGGAGTAGTAGGCTTAGGCCAATCACAAACTGCATAAATCTTACCCGGATCAACTCTAATTCTATCCTTAGACACCACGTGCCCTAGGAATGTAATTGACTCTGACCAGAACTCACACTTTGAGAACTTGGCGTAAAGCCGATGATCTCTCAAAGTATGAAGTACAGTCCTCAAGTGTTGATCATGCTCATCTCTATTCCTCGAGTATACCAAGATGTCATCAATAAGACTATCACAAACATATCCAAGTACGGGCTAAGCGCCTTGTGCATCAAGTCCATAAAGGCTAAGGGGGTAGTAGTCAACCCAAAAGACATCACCAGGAACTCATAGTGGCCGTAAAGTGTCCTGAATGCTGTCTTAGGGATGTCCTCTGCCCTAATCCTCAACTGATGGTAGCCGGACCTCAAATAAATCTTAGAAAAAATGAAGGAACCCTGAAGCTGATCAAATAAGTCATCAATCCTGGGCATCGAATACTTATTCTTCACTGTCACCTTATTCATCTACTGATTATTGATGTGATGTAGAAGTATGTCACTCTCGACGCTTAATACATAGGATTTTCGCAAGTTCTTTAGCATTTTATTTGTAGATTTGATGTTTTTGTTAAGTGTGCAGGAAAAAAATGGATCCCAGAACAAAGTGGAGGAAATTGGGCAGAAATTGGAAAGCTACAAAGATGATGGGTCACTTGATGGTCTGTGGTTCAAAACCACGGACCCGTCACTGTGACTCGTAGTGAAGAGTTCAGAAAGGGTGCAAGTCCAGAAGGAAAGAACGACCCACTTGATGGTCCATGTTTCAAAACCACAGATCCATCACTGTGACTCGTAAACCAAAGTTTAGAAACTATGCCAAGTTTGGAGGAAAAGATGACTCAGTCTACGAGTCATGGTTTCAAACCACGACCCGTCCCTATGACACGTAGACTAGAGATATTGCAGAGGTGAACAAGGAGTATCAGGAATCACGGATTGATGTACGAACCGTGCTTCCAAAGTATGGTCCATCCCTTTTAGTCATAGTCACTGAATCAGAGAAGGGACAAAAAGGGACCAAGAAACCACGAGTTAAAAGACGAGCCATCATTCAGAAGCACGACTCGTGGTTCCAATCGTATTTTCTCAAGTCAGAAGACGTTGACCAGCCAGGACAGCGGTTGACCTTAAAAGACTACGAACCATCATTCCAAATGATGGGTCATCATCTAACCCATGGTCCTTGCCGAGCTCAATTTTCTAGTTTTGTTAGGACAGGATTTCCGTTGTCTATAAATACTTCTCCTAGGTTTATTTTATGTTTTTTTATGCACATTATTTTTAAGACAACACGTTGCTGACATTGTGATATTGATTTTTGAGAGTTATATACATTCATAGTTCTTTGTTCTTGATTCCATCTTCGCCTAATCAAGATTCCAGATTTCTTTAACTCTTATTATAAGTATATGATCATGAACACACAAATAATTCTTCATTGTTTACTTATGAACATGAGTAGCTAAATCCACAACTAGGATTGTGGGAACCATGAAGGATTAATGAAGTAGGCAAAGTACTTGGGTACTCTAAGGTGGTGTTTATGCATATATTGTTCTTCCCTTCATTTTGATTGCTTTTAACGGTGTGCAACGTTAGAACTCGCCTTATCCTTACTTGCCAAACCAAGGAGGTAATAGATGGGAAAAGGGTTGTTTAACAATGGATATTTGAGGCTACCAACCCTCATTTAATAGCTTGACCTTGTCCAGGAATAGATAATCTAGGGTCCAAGGTAAGGGTTAGTAAAGAATACACCCGCGGCCGGACCAAGGCATGTGGGGAAATTCATCTATCTGCCGGACCAATGATTTAGGTGAATCTAACTTACCGACTCTGCATGCTAAGCAAAAAACTAGTTTACTAAGTACAACGCCTCACTAAGTTATGATCTCATGGGGAACACTACCCTAGTCATCTCTCCCATTGATTACAACTCTCTTAAAACTGTCACATGTTACTTGTTTACATTCTCATTATGATTACTACTTGTTACATTAAAACCCCTCTTTTGAGGGAAATAAATGGTTAACAGCACAAGTAAACACATATCCACCATAGTCCTACCATATTCCCTGTGGGATTGACCCCAACCTTTGTTGGGTTCTATATTTGATCAACGACCACTTACCTTCCAAAAGGAGGTGTAATTTGGGCATATAAAATTTTGGCACCATTGCCGAGGAGTATGGTTTAGGATTAAGAGAGATTGTGTTTATTTCACTATTAGTCCTTATTCCCTGATTTTACTTTTTCTGTTCTTTTTGTTTTGACCTACAGATTACACATTTGTGCATGCCTAGTACAAGGAGTAAAGGCAATCCCTTGATCCCTTATGATCTAGATCTCTCCAAAACTCTACGAAATATGGCTAAGGAGGGAGAGCACAAAACTCAAGAGCAGATAACAGCTCGACTACTAGCTGAAGCCGAGCAAAGGAAAAAGGATATTGCAGAGCGCCAAAAGACAGGGGAAGATGCCTTTGCTGTGGAAGATGCTGCAATTGCAGCAAACCTTGCGGCTCGAAATACTGCAGCTGAGCAAGCAAGGCAAGAAAGACAGCACACTATCCAGGACGAGGAAGCAACAAGATGAAATTTGCCACATAGTAGGGGCCGACAAATGCAATAGCTAAGGAATGCCTCTCCCTACTATGAGGATGAGGATGATGATGATACGGAGGAATTTGGCATTACTGGAGCCATAATGCTGCCACCACTGGCTGACGGAATGAAGTTTGATATCACTAGCGCCATGATCCAGCTGCTGAATCAGATAGGACTTTATTCAGGAAAGCCCACGAAAGATGTGATTCTACACGTGAAGAGTTTTGTGGGGATTTGCAAATCTTATAATATGCCTGGAGTGGGACAGGATGCTATTAGACTAAGGCTATTTCCATTTTCATTGAACGGTGAGGTGAGTGCATGGCTCTCAGAACTGCCTGATAATTCCATATACACATGGTATGAGCTGAAGAATCAGTTTTTGGAGCAGTTCTTTCCTCCATCGAGGATGTTGCAGCTGAAGCAAAAGATCTACAACTTCAGGAAGCTACCCGCAAAAGCATAATATGATTCTTCGCTGAGGTTCAAGAAGAAGCTGAAGCAAGTTCCGAGACATGAAATTCCTTCAAGGCATCTGATGGAGATCTTCTACAAAGCATTGAACGCCAACACAAAAGCAGTAGCTGACACTGTAACTAGAGGAGCATTTATGGAAAGTAGATATTTTGAGTCTACGAAGATGCTGGACAGGGTTGCGAAGACCAACCGAGCATGGCACACTAGGGAGGCCGAGACTACAGAAGCTACATATGCAGTTGGAAATTTTGTGGATGTTAATAAATTCCAAGAGCCCAAACAGGAAGTTGCTGAGATGAACACGAGTGTGGGGTTGATTGTAAAGAAAATCCTAATTGAGGGATTGGAAAAGGTTAAAGGCATCGGTTCATAAGGTAAAGCACCAAGGCCAGACGATTACTCATCCTAAGAGGAGGTTAGTTATCTGAATGATCAATGGGCGGGTTTTTCGGCCTCTAGCGAAGGAAATCAAGATCGGAATAGAGACAGAGATGACTACTACAATCAGTCCAGTTACAAAGATAGGAGAAGAGGTAGAGACAGAGATGGTGACTGGCAGAAAAAGGATGGGTACAAGAATGATAGGAGTTGGCTTTATGTCCCTCCAAGAAATCGTGATGATAAACCTACACAACCCAGCATGAGAGAGTTGATCAAAAAAGTTTTCCAAAAGGTTGACTCCACGGATGCAAGTATGAAGGAGATAAAAGTTGAGCTGTCAAGTATCAGCCAGAGAGTGGAGTCTCATTCTGTCTCCATAAAGCAGTTTGAGATGCAGATGCACCAGTTTTCCACTAGCATGAATCCGCGTCAAAAGGGTACTCTCCCAAGTGACACCATTCAAAACCAGGAGAACGATAGACAGGTTATGGCGGTGACTACTCTAAGCGGAAAGCAGACTGTTGATCATCCTATGCCTATAGTTATTGATGAGCCAACAAAGGTTGAAAAGGATGATGCTAAAATTTTGGCTGAGTCTGAAGAGAAAGATAGTGGTGAAGGGTCATTTGAGAGATGGTCTTCTGAGATGACACGAAGAGCAAAGAGGTTGCACCGGTCCTGAAACCCATGTCATTTCCTTCTCCACCTTATCCCCAGAGATTGAAGAAAAAGGTTGAGGATGGAAAATTTCACAAGTTCATATCCATGTTGAAGCAACTACCAGTCAATATCCCTTTGGTCGAAGCATTAGAGCAGATTTATGGATATGCTAAGTTCATGAAGGATCTGGTCACTAGGAAGAGGACGGTTAGCTTTGAGCGAAACAATAATTTGCACCACTGTAGTGCCATAACATCTCGTTCTATGGTTCAGAAAAAAGAAGATCCTAAAGCTTTCACAATTCCCTGCACGATTGGAGCCTTCTACTTTGCCAAAGCTTTGTGTGATCTGGGTGGTAGTATAAACCTTATGTCGCTAGCAGTGTATAATCAGTAGGTCTTGGGAGCCCTCACTCTGACTACAATGCGGCTCCTTATGGCAGATCGCATGGTGAAGAGGCCTGTGGGAATTCTATATGATGTATTGGTGAAGGTTGAAACTTTTATCTTTCCCTTAGTTACAATGCCCTGGCCGATGGGCCGTCACAGGTCCGATCAGTAAAGTCAATGAACCTTGAGTCGCACAGAGAAAGGCACACATGTATTCCATAAGAACATTCAAGCCTATCACTATGATCACCTTATGGTTTCATTGTAGCTGACACCACCTTAGACTTCTCTCCCCTTCCCTAGCATATCTAGAAGCTGAAACTTCAATAACTTTTAGAAAGAGACACATTAGCACTCCTAATTTAACTATTACACATGAATGGTCCTCACCTTACATTTTATCCACACTTACAACCTAAAGTGGAACCAGCACATCAAAAAGGAAAATCTACTACTTCCCATCTAAGCTACTACTTAACTCCCTCCACTAACACCTATGACAACATAAGCCAAGATCACTAAAGGAATAGAGTAGGATTATGAGCATCATGAATGAAGGAATATTGATCGGTCTTCACTTACACTTAGCATGATCTAGTCACTCAAGGTGAGGTCTGAGAAGTCAAGTGTAAGGGAATGACTGTCTCATATCCTGAACATATAGAGCATGGATAGAGTAAGGAAATCATAAGCACGAACTGTTCAAAAAATCTTGTATGAGCATATACATGATGTAGCATGATTTCATTAGCTATTAAGGTATATATGAGGACTGAACTGAGTACATAAAACTGAGAATACTATCAGACATGAGTTTGCATATATAACAGGTCTTATGGAATAAAGTTGGGATTCATAGAATAATAGAGTAAGTCTAGAATAGTTGTTTGGAGCAATTTCTGTTCATTCTAGGAGCTGAATATGGATGTGAATCTGTATGAGGTACATGAACCTAGACATAGATATGACACAGATGCATATGTGTATAGTTTCATCTTGACTAAAGTACTTGGAATCCGCTGGAATAAGAATGGATCGATATTCGATCATATCTTTTTCTAGAATTCTATAATGGTTGAGTCTCCTGACTTGACTAGTCTTTTTATCCAATCATCTCCCCCTTAGCTAAAAGGTTGACGTTCTAAATCTGTGGACCTCTTCTCTATACTGGGTCATAACTAACTAGTGGTACAAGGTTGGGGCATCACTATACATAGGGATGCTAAACTCTTCTTGGAAGACTATATCTGTAGACACAACCCTTGCTGGTACTTACTTCTAAGATACTACACCAAACTAATGGTTCCAAATCTAAATCACATAAGCCTCAAACATGCAACTCCACATAATATTTATCTTTATCTTATCAATAAACCATAATTCAAGCTTAGAGTCTAACACTTATCATGGATAGCAACAGAACTTCACAAACACTATACTGACTAAACCCCTATCTAACTCCAATCCACAAACACATTTTTCTTTCATGATCGAACTATTATTCCTTGACACCACCCTATACACACCTTCAACTCATATGGTACTATCTAAAGTCTGCCCATCTTTTAACCATTTCATAACTACTACACTACTAACTCTGGGTAATTCTGCCTTCATAATTCTTGGCTCATAACACTGAAACCACACTATATATTGGGTGACAACATTACCCAAGCATCCTAAAATATACTCCCCCCCTCAAAGTTCTCACCTGTACTAAGGTTTCGGAAGGGGTCTGAGATCATAGTTCACTTTGGCTCAAACACATGATTCTCATGATCAAGAGTGAATTCTTTAAAATAACTAAACTTAAAAGCACTGATAGGATCCTCTCAAGCCCTTCTGCAACCCTGTAACTACCTGTAGGCTCTGTTTGAGAAAACTTTATCAATAGGAATTTGAGTCTAACTATTTCTATTACCTCGAAGATAACGCATAGTCAGCTGAAGTGGAGAAATGCTTGAATCTACATATATTTCTTAAAGAACAACTTTACTGAATGATCTTGAGTATGAAAGAAGGGAAAATATTTCCTAAATGCCCTGTAGCCTCTCAAAGAAAAGTACAAACATCTCTGTGTCATTCTGCAAGACTCTACTAAACACGACCTCATCGACACCCTAGGACACTTAACTTTTATGCTCTGATACCAAGTTTGTCATGCTACGAGCCTACACCCTAGACGTAACATAGGATCTGGAACCATAAGTGGCCTTAAGCTAATCCTTCATACTTGCATAATTTATGATCAACTTAACAAAAACATATAAACTGGAAAACATTATGCGGAAGCAAGATTATGAGATAACTTATTCAATGAATCACTGGGTAAATATTTTCAACAATGTATTAGAAAGAAAAGAAATTAGAACTAAGTACAATAATTCTGACTGACAGCGTATGAAGCCTCAAATAATACTGACTATAGTCAGCCGGTACATGACCCTAGTTGTCTCTAATCAATGTATATTGACTAAGATAAACCGCTATGACTACTAACTGACTAGAGTTCCCGACTAAGGAGAACTCATCACCTACTAGCTGGAAGTTGCAATCTATCTAACACTAATTCTGAGAGCTAGCACTAGAACATGCATCATGAAAAGATGCAGCACAAAGAAGTATGTGATCAGTACTTTAAATGTACCAAGCATGTGAGATAATGCACTAACTTTAAATCATGAGAAAACATGTAACATGAGGGCATAACTGAAAACTGGATTAAGTGTAAACATCTAAGAATGCATAAGTCAAAACTGTAAAATATAAGTTATTTTACTGAACAGGGTATAAAACATATTTCTGAGTTGTAACTGTGAGATATGTAAACTATAAGATAAGTTGAGCATGCTGAAAATACTGATATATTGTGCTAAATACAAACTGAGTGCAAAGAACTAGACTATCGTACAATGACCCAATCATAAAGTGGATATGATGAATAAGAAGGATGATCTGAAGTAAAAATCATAATAAAAATGCAACAGAACTGAACTAAGGGTCATGTACAATCTACTAAAATTGAATCAGTGGGAGAGCCTATTAACCAACATAAACCACGTGAGCAAAATGTGGAGTCTGATATACACACCCCATCGAGAGGACCCAATATACCTTGCCAGGATAAAGAAGCATGACTGGCGTGATTACTAATTCTAAGGCCCAATTGAGGGGCTAAGTAAACCTATGGTGGTACGTAGTTCTAGGACTTTAGGGTATGCTAAATTTTAGTCCAACTCGGTGCTAAGTACTAGTCCAAAACTAAATTCTGATAGCTCATTTAAAACTGAAGTTCTAGAATACTGTGTCAGAACCTAATTAATTTGAATGATTTCTGAAAGGCTGTATAACTAAAAAAATTGTTCATAAAGCATGTGGACATACCTAGATGTCATACTAATCATGAAACTTATTTAGTTCTAATCATTGATGGCATATGTTGAAAGTCCATATTTAAAACATGTTCTTGTAAAATATATTGAAGGTAAGCCGAAGCCTGCTAAATCATGCATTGTTCTTTCATACAAAAATAAGTGAATTAAAAATCATGCATACTCATATTGGAGCTACTCATTTGGGAGCGAAACCCATAGTCAAAATCATCGTGAGGAAACTTAAACGTGTTTAGACTAAATGTTGACAATATGAATTGAATTCTGGAGGAAAAGCTAAATCATGAGAAGTTTTAAAGAAAACATATGGACAGAAAACTAGCTAATTTCATGCTTAAAATTCAATGCTAGTAATCTAGGTTAAATTCTGAAGAAAATCAATTCTTATGAAAATACTATAATTTCAGGATAAATTCTTAATTTCATAAAGTTCTTGTATAAGCTCATGCAAGTCATTGAAAATATAATACAAATCTTCTAAAATAGGATATAAATCATGTAGAAATCATAAGGACTGAGTTCTGTAAAACTTTACATGATTGTGGAAGAACCTTAGTTTCTAACATCATGAAATTTGAAATAGAAGACTGAGATTTTGGGCATAAGGGTAAACTAAAGCCTTACTGAATACCCACATACCTGGTTGTAGAAGATTCTTGAACTGAAACTAAGGTTTGAAATTTTGGAGAAGGACCCTAGGCCTGAGGTGGAGAGACGATCGCTCTTTTCTTTTTCTTTTCTGAAGTTGATCGATCAAATAAGGAGAGGAAAGGCTAAGTATGGATAAAACCCCTCCAAATAGGCCTAAAATGACTTAGTATTGGACTTAAGATAGTGGGAAATTACTAAAATACTCCTGAGAAATGAGTCTAAAAGGTTACAGGATTTCTTGATGCAGGGGTCCGTGTACACAAACAACGGTCCGTAGATGGAGGTTGTGGTTCACAGAACACTTTTCAGGCTATTGGATTAGGTTCCACGTGTTGGTTTCACAGCCCATGGGAAATTCCATGACCTATGGAACCCTCACATGGTTTTCAGGCAAAAATTCAACTTCCAAAACTGATTTAAACGGATGCAATCCACAGTTCGTGGTTTGATCCATGAGCCGTGGATTCCTCTCGTGGTTATTATCTGTTATTTTAACAGACAGACACATTTTAGTAAAACCCTAATAACTTCTACACCAAGCTCGTACTAATGCGCGGTTGGTGGCATTGGAAAGAAGACTCAAAGATCTTTAATTTGGTTGGTACTAGGCAATCTAACGTTTCATATTCTAGGAGATATAATCTTTTGAAGTTGATCCTTGAAAAATCTTATTCTAAAACTCAATCGGTAATGAAGCTTTCAACTCAACTTTGAGCTAGAGGTTTTTATGACCCTAATTCATATCTAATACACTTCACACACTTAAGAATTGATCTCAACACCTATGTACCATTTGAAATCATATGGTTTGGGTCTACAACATATGAAGAACGCCTTGGATCTTAGCTTAGAATTTTTGGGGTGTTACAACAGCCCTTTTTGCACTATCCCTTTCTTGGCCCAGCCTCTTTGAGATCACTTAAAGCCTGCAAATTGCGGACAAAAATCCAAGAAAATTTTTCCAATGGTAAAGATGTAAAAGTCCCAGAAGAACAAAGATGAAAAGACAAATAAAAAAAAGAATCAAAAATCCCCACATATCAAGACAAAGAAATTCCACACAATAAAACTGAAAAAAATGAAAAACATCCAACAAAAGTGGAGAAACAGAAGCAAAATACTTCAAAAGGGGAGAAAAAGACTCCAATGATGAAATATTCAAGAGAAGTCAAAACAAGGGACAACTAAGCAAAGAAGATCAAGCGTCAAAATGCAACAAATGTCAAAGCATAAATACAGTGCAATGCTCAAGGAGGTACTAGTCACTTTCCTCCTAAATAATATCCTACCCATCCCCATGCCTACATTACAAGCCAATAACAAGTCCTACATGATCTTATTCCAAGTGTTCTAACATTAGTATCACAATTACATGCATTGAATATCTTTCTGAGTGTGAATGTACTTCTCAAAATGTCCTAAAATCAAAATACTCATGTGTGAATTGTTACTTTCATTGTGGTAAGGTACTTGAAATATGAGGATAGGTAAAGTTCTAACTCTTTTTTTGAAGCAAGACAAACAAATCTTGTTGATACTTAGGTATGTTTGAGGTACCACTTAAAACTATAGGAATTACCCGAAGTTGATCTCAGTTAGGTAGAAAAAAATGGTAGAATTCTTATGCACAATACTAATTGTTGGTACCAACCGAAGTCAAGACATGATTTTCTTTCCAACATTCTTACAACAAAAAAACCAAAAAAATAAAAGAAATAGAACAAAAAGTTTTCTTCTTTTTCAAGGCGCCCACTTTCAAATACGGGCATTTTATTTTTCAGCCAAGGTGCCCACCTCCAAATACAGACATTTTACTTTCTGTCAAGGTGCCCACCTTTTAATGCGAATATTTTTACATTTCAAGCACGAGTTAAGGCGCCCAACTTTTAATATGGGTATTCTTATTTCATGACCCTAAATCGGGCCATGATGGCGCCTACTAAAACCCCCTAGTAGGCAAGACAAACTCAAGAGAATGATACTATAATTAAATACTAAAACTGATAAAACTGAAGCAGAATTATAACAAGATAAGGGACACCAGCATAGATACTTACAAAATGGTATAAACATGCCCTAAACAGACAAAGGAAGACAAATATATACAAGGAACCCAAACTCCGAACCTGGTGTCACCGGCACAAGAGCATCTAATTATTAAAAGAGCGTTATACAAGGACTACTGTTTACCAAAAATATAAAATACAGACAGTGTGCATAGAGGGAAAATAGTAAATCTCTAGACGTCGAGAGCTCACCATGATCCAAACAGCAGCTGGCCTAGAACAAGTGGAATGTCAACAAGGGTGGTTCGTACTAGGTGTTGTATCAGAAAAAGATGCAGAAATGTAGTATAAGTTCCAAAACACGAGGTACTCAGTAGGTATCATAGGTCGATTGAGCTCAGAAGAAAATATATAATATAAGAGACATGAAAGTAAACTAGCTATCGGGATCCACCTAAATCTAGTCATCACAGGTAACTATAAGCAAGTAAAATCTGAGCTAGAAGGTGAAGATAATAATAGTAAAAGCGACAAACCTCTCAAAAATGCATATAAGAGAATACAATGCATCATGGGATAATATGGTGCAGAATGTGGCTAATGCAGGAAGGTAAAAACCACAAAATGTGATTCACGGGCTGCCTCGTAGGCTCCCCGAATCATTTCACAGGCCGCCCTAGACCACATCAACAGATGCAATAAAAGTAAAACTCGGATATGTGCTCATTGGATGCCCTTAGGCTCATCAACAGAAAATAAATGGAGAAATGATTCGGGAATATCCTTTGGACCGAGTATAAGGTGGTACAATCCCTTGTCCCTTCCAAAATATGATAAAAACATAAGGTACTTTTCTGAAATCTGAAAACTGTAGTAAAAGTTGAAAATCTCATTCTTAAATTGAAAATCTCATATTTTCTTCCAAATCATACCACTAGCCATGTAATTGCATGTATGAGCATATGTGTGCCATCACAAGGGAATATATGTATATGTATATATATAAATGAATAGGGATAAATACCTTCCAAACAAGACAACTAACTTGGAACTCTGTCCAATCTGAAGCCATGGCCTCAGGCCCACAGTTACACAGTAACAAAAACAAACACGAAAAACAGAACTAATAAGAAAAAATAAACATAACATGCCTACTCTGCTACGAAATCCTCCTCCAACCTATACTAAGGATTCTAGTCTCAACATAATGAGGATACAATATCCTAAACTAAGGATTAATAGGATAATTATATTCTACGGTCCTGGTAATGGACAAATATGTGGAAACAGGATTAGAGACTAATTCTAATCTAAAACCTACTCTAACGTTCATGTAACTTAGAAGATATGAAATCCAACCACGCCAAGTCTAAAAGAAGTAAATCGTAACCTACCTAAATGCTGAACTGCAAATCATAGACTGTCACTCGTGAGCCTTTCCCTTTTTGAGTGCCTCAAAATGTTGCCACACTATTAAAACATGATCTAGGTGTCAAGACGAGAATAATGAAACCCATATTGATATAAGGAATTTTGGGCCCAAAAATGGGTCAAAAATCAACCCTCGAGGCTCGCTAATTAAAAAAATAGAAACTAACTCTGCAATTATGCTCCCCGCAAGGTAAGGAATGCATGACTCAAAGTTGGTCAAAGATAGAAGTGGATTCAGACCTTAAATGGTCCAAAATTGTCAATTTAAAGTGAACCAAAAAAAAGAGCTCAAACTCTTTTTTTTAGTTCCATTGAGAAGTTTCTTCTAAAAGATGCCATGCAATAAGAAAACAAAGTGTATCATATCTCGTACTATCTGAACAGGTTTCAAAGCAAGAAGTAACGCACTGGGGAAATCATGCAAGATGGAAATTATCATGCAAAATGCAAAATGGGAGATGGAATTTTAACAACCACACACGTAATAGAATGACAGGGGGAAAAATTACCTTAGTTGCTCAATAAATGGGCAAGAAATGGAGAAATGCTCACTTTGATGAGCTCAACAATAGAGGAAATTATATAAGTTAGAGAATGGAGAAGAAATTACATTAAATGTACTGTGACTATTGCTCCTATAGAAAAAGAGGTGCAGGAGCGCTGATGCCATGACGGAAAAAAGGCGCAGCAGCGGAGGTCACTAGAATCCTCCAGCTTCACAATAGCGGCCATGAGACCATAAGCATGATCCCGCAGCTGCGAGGAAAGCTTGCGAGAGCAGAGGCTGCTGATGACAGCCTCTTTTACAATTGCAACTACCTCACTGCTGGTGCAGCTCTGCTAGTGCGAGCCAAGCACCGCAAGGGCGACTGCGCTAGCACCAGTTGTACGAGCACATTTCCAATAATATCAAAGTCTCCAATTGGACCCTTTGGATTCATTCAGAACCTCGTGAACACAAATCAAATATGCTACCTAACTAGAAATAGTATTCAGGACTGAATAAAATCATCGAAATGACTAAGAGAGGTCATCTTGATGAAATGTTGAACGAAGTACGCACTTTGCCAGTTTTTCCTAGAAGTTACCCAAGTGTCCAAAATGAGTTTGAAAGCCTCGAAACCCAAACCAAAGGTCCTAACAGACCAAAGTCCATGTTCTAGAGCTAACAAATTTTTTATCCAAGTCCTTTTACTCAAAAAGTTGATCAAAGTCAAACCTTTCAACTTTAAGAGTTCAAAAATAGGGAAACTCTTTTAAAACTCGCCAAATGCCTCAGGAAGCATGCCACCTATCCCAACAAGTTAAACAAACTATGAGGAAGCTATGAGAAATGTCAAAATAGTAAATATGCATAAATATAAGAAAATAACCATGAGGGTCATTATAACATCCACTACTAAAAGAAATTTTATCCTCAAAAGTTAAAGAAAATAAGATACCTGAAGGATCGAAAAGGTGAGGATAACAGGTCCGCATGTCATGCTTGATCTCAAAAGTAGCCTCCTCGATAGGATGATGCTACCACTAAACCTTAATTGAAAAATCTCCTTGGACCTTAATTGTCTAACCTGCCTATCCAAAATGGCAACAGGTTCCTCCTTGAAAGATAAATACTCATCCAACTGAACCAAATCCCACTGAAGCATGTGAGACTTATACGGAACATACTATCTTAGCATAAAAATATGGAAAATAGGGTGAACACATCAAAGAACAGGATGCAAGGGTAAATCATATTCTACCTTCCTAATATGACAAAGGATCTCAAATGACCCAATGAATCTAGGGCTAAGCTTGAACTTCCTCTCGAACCTCGTCACGTCCTTCATGGGCAACACATAAAGTAACACTCGATCACCAATCATAAACTCAGTCTCTCAAACCCTCTGGTCAATATAGCTCTTCTTCTTACTCTGGGAAGTGCAAAGTCTCTCCGGAATAACCCGAACTCTATCCATAGAATCACATAGAAAGTCAGTACCCCATGGCCTAACCTCTAAAGCATCAAAAAACTAATCTGAGACCTGTACCGCCTACCATACAATGCCTCAAATGGAGACATTTGAATACTGGAGTGGTATCTATTATTATACGCAAACACTGCCAAGTTTAAAATTGGTCCCACTGACCTCTAAAATCAATAACACAGGACCACAACATATCCTCTAGAACCTGAATAGTATGCTCCAAATGACCATCAGTCTGTGGGTGAAAAGCAGTGCTAAGCTCAACTCGGGTACACAACTCCCTCTGTATAGACCTATAGAAACATAAAGTAAACTAAGTACCACAGTCAGAAATGATAGAAATAGGCAACCCATGTAAACAAACAATCTCACAGATGTAGATCTGAGCTAACCTCTCTGAACTGTAAGAAGTCTTAACCGATAGGAAGTGAAGAAAGATCATCAACCTATCCACGATAACCCAAATAGCATCAAATATCTGCAATGTACATGGAAAGCCTACCATGAAGTCTATAGCTATCCACTCCCACTTCTACTCAAGAATGTGTAGTCACTCGGTTAAACCACTTAGTCTCTAGTGCTCATACTTCACCTCCTGACAGTTCAAACACCTAGGTACGAAATCAGAGATATCTCGCTATATCATATACCACCAGTAGTGCTACTGCAAGTCATGATACATCTTAGCTGCCCCAAGATGAATGGAATACCTATAATAATGAGCTTCTTCTAAGATCAATTTGACTAAATTACAAATTGTAATAAATCAAATACGACCCTTAATCCTCAGAACACCCTACAAATCCAAGGTCGCCTTCGTAGCCTCATCGCTAAATGCCTTATCACTAATGATCCTCAACCTTGCATTATCAAACTGTTATGCTCGAATCTACTCTAGCAATAAATACCTAGCCTCAACAAAAGCAAGAATGTGGCCTGACTTATAAATGTCAAGTCTAACCAACCTATTAGCTAAGGACTATGTATTTAAAGCTAAAGGTTGCTCCTCCACTTCCAAGAATGCCAAACTTCCCATTGTAATGACTTGTTCAGTCGTTATTAAAAGGCACCTCAATATGGGTATGGGTTCATGAACTTTAAAATATACTATCTTAAATTAATTTGGGATGACATGACGAAAGATTTTCAAAATTTGAAATTTGGTCGGGCTAATGTTATCTCACTGTGGCATGAATTTTCCTGCTATAGCAACACTACAATAGATATCGACAGGTCATTATAGAGAGATGATAGGACCATTAACCTAGAAATGGGCTTTATAATTTCATTCTCTCCTCTTTAGTTAAAAACATAAAAGAGTTGCTCCAAAATCTCTCCTAGGCTGCTCCAAAGCATGGGAGCAATAGAGAGGAAGGACTTTCGCTTGAATAGGGTAAAATCCATGGATTCCAGGCTGACTTTTTGTCAGGATTTGCCTTCACAGAGCAAGAAGTTCAAACTTTTATAGTAGATTCTTGGCATCCAAGTAGGCTAGGTTTAACTGAGTAGTATAGACCTACTTTCAATTTCATAATATCTTATAGATTGACGAGAGATTTCATGCTTAGGACTTTGGGCATAGAGTTTGGATGGATGAAACATCTTGATTATTATTCATTAGGGTGAGAAATTAATGTGGTAGGTAATATTGACTTTAGAACTGACAGGGGGTCATTATTTCATGGTGGTTAATTTTTGGAAATTGGACTTTCAGGTGGTTTCATGGTACTGGTGATGATTAAAGTATAAGGGGTTGTTAGATCTTAGCGAATTTTCACCAGGTAGTATATAAGGGGAAAGGGATGAATAGGGAATTTTCCCGCTATAGTTGCACTATTGTAGTAGCTGGAAGGTTGCTATAACAGGATAACAAGATCAGTAACCCAAAAATGGGTTTTATAATTTCACTATCTCCTCTTCAGTTGAAAACAGACAAGGGTTGCTCCAAAATCCCTCCTAGGTTGCTCCAAAGCTTGGGAGCAATGGAGAGGAAGGATTCCTGCTTGAATGGGGTAAAACCCATGGATTCTAGGCTGACTTTCCATCAAGATTCTCCTCTACGGAGCTAGAAGTTTATGTTCAGACTTTTGCAATAGATGCTTGGTGTCCAGGTAGGCTAGGTTTAACTAAGTAGTATAGACCTGCTTTCAATTTCATAATATCTTGTAGATTGATGGGTGATTTAATGCTTAGGCCTTCGGGCACTAATGTGTCGTGGTTTTGTGGCACTTTTGATGCTTGAAACATGGAATCGTAGTATGTTCTTTAGTGATTTTTAGTAGATTTGATGTATTTTTTAGTCTTGTGCAGGAAAACATGGTTCGGAGACTAAGTACGGAGAAAAGACTGTAAAAGTGGCTGAAACTAACTTTTTTGACTCAACCCCACTAGTCGTGAATGTTTCCATGATTTGTGAAAGTCAGTCGTGGAATGAGTACTATAAATGGTGCTAGAGTCTGAGTTCTATGAAAGGTTTCCACGAGCCGTGGATGTAATGACCCTTCCGGTCATTTCCACGTTTAAGTCTTGAAGTCAAGCAAATCGACAAAAGATATCGTAAGTTCGTTAACAAATTTGCTGAACTTTGGGTCAAATGTGTCAGGGCTTTTCTCCCAATATATAAAGAGTTAGAAGTCCCCCGAAATACCAAATCGAAGGTCTACGAGTCTAGTTTCCAACGCATAAAACCGCACGTCCAAATAATCTCGGAGCAAAGAGTTATGACTGTTTTACCGCGGACTGTCTGGCAGAAAACGGGTTGCGACCCGGGTCGCGAATCGGGTCGGGTTTAACCCGATTTAAGCTTCAATTTCACGTTTTAAAATGCCATTTCAGTTCCGAAACAGTGATAAAATATAAGGGAGGATCCCGAGAGAATTCTTGAATATCGAAATCGTGCGTAGACAAATTACGAGCCTAAACTTAAGAACTTTATTAGCATCGTGCGTGTATTTGAGATATTTATTTAAAAGTTGTAGTTTGGTAAAAAAATTATATTATTATCGCCTTTTCAAAATATTTAAAAGGTTTATGAAAAATATATTTGATACAACATAAGTGTAGACATATTTATTTTATAAGGTTTTTATACTCCGTAATATTTTAACGGAGATAGTAAATTTAATTATGTTAAAATTTATTACTTTAATATAGTAGGTTTGATGGGAAATGATTTTCTAATAAATATGGTATATTTAAAATACTATATTTATTTTACCACGAATTTACGTAATACCCGAATATATAAATAACGGGACGAAAATATCTTAGTACTGCCACCTCCACTCCACGTGTAAGTGGAGGAGGTGGCCAGCAATTACTAATAGAGAAATGTGGCAGCGTGGGAATGAGGCAACATTTGTAAAGTTGCATGGATGGTATTTAAATAAACCTTGGACTTTGCTGAAGAATGGATATACATATATGTATGCCACTGTTGCAAACAACTTTGCATACTACTAAAAATAATCATTCACGTGAGGGGTTGTTGTGAGAAAAATATAATTGATAAAGAAAATCAATTATCTACGTTAAGTTATTCCGTCCCAAATCCAAATCCGATTCTGATTTAGTTTTGGGTTTTCTCGGAGTAGTTCAAGCGTGGACATCGTTGTTCCAGCAGCTTGTCGTCGGACGACAGGTAGGTTACGGTTTAATTTTCCTAGACTCCGCATATATAGAATAAAATTGTATTAATGGGCATCCTTGGGTTGGTTTATTAGGTTGGTACCACAGACCTTGACCGCTTTATTCATGTCCGCCTATTTTTATTCCTTCGTGCTGTAGTATTTGCCGATATATTTTATCTACCCTTGTGGTCCTGTGAGGCCTTGTTGACTCTGGAACATAGAAGGTGGGATTTTGGGAATGTCCGCGAGTCCCGGGCATAGAATTAACCTTCTAGGTTGGTTATGCTTGCTGAGTAGCTGTGGGCCTGTGCAGGGTCGATAGTTTGATTGTGAGCGCGGGGCAGCAATTGTTGTGATCATACCATTTCCATGCATATAAAGAGGTTTTATCCATGTTTTACTATGGTTTTGACTTCGGGCCTACTGACACTATTTTCTAAACCTGCATGGCCCGGGGGGCCCCTTTTTTATGGAAATAATTTGGAAATGGTTTGATTTAACTTGTGAATATTTTTGGGCAAGAAAGTAAAATTATGTTTAAAATCATCAGTTTTACGATTATCGCTAGACTCGGCAGGGCCGGGGTGCTAGTTGAGTTTTCTTATTACTTGAGATGATTTTTAGTCTCGGTCAGACCAAGCACCTGAGATGACTTTTTACTGTTTAGACCCGGTTATTCCCGGGCACCCTTGGAGGGGTTTTTGAGACATTTTCCTACTACTTTAGTCCTGGACAGGGTCTGGGCATTGCATATTCGAGACTGGGT
>QJPP01005215.1:0-89416 GCA_003996215.1 Jaltomata sinuosa
TGTTATTGATTTTAAGGGTAATTGGGATGATTAACTACCTCTTATCGAGTTTTCTTACAACAACAACTTTCACTCTAGAATCTAGATGGCTCTTTATGAGACACTTTATGGTCGGAGATGTAGATCTTCTATTGGTTGGTTCGAGGTAGATCAAACATCCTTGATTAGTGTAGATTCAGTTCATGAGACTATGGAGAATTTTTAGCTTATTTGAGAGAGGTTGAAGACCGCTCATAGTCAACAGAAATCATATGCGGATGTTAGAAGGAGGGAATTAGAATTTGAAGTTGATGATTGGCTTTTTCTGAAAGTGTCACCCATGAAGGGTGTGATGAGATTTGGCAAGTAAGGGAAGCTCAGTACCCATTTTGTAGGTTCTTATCAGATTCTGAGAAAGGTTGGTAAGGTTGCTTACGAGTTGGATTTGCCATCAGAGTTAGAAGCGATTCATCCAGTTTTCCATATTTCCTTGTTGAAGAAATGTGTTGGCGATCCGACCTTGATTGTTCCGTTAGAGGATCCGGGTAAGGCCAATGTTGTGGCGGATGCACTTAGTAGATTATTGATGGGTAGTGTGTCTTCAGTCGAAGAAGGAAATAAAGAACTGGTTAAGGAGGTTCATAGGCTAGCTCGACTAGGAGTTCGCCTTATGAACTCGATGTAAGGTGGTGTTATTGTCCAAAATAGGGCTATATTATCCTTGGTAGCATAGGTGAAGGCAAAGAAAGACAAGGACCCCATCCTACTTCAGCTCAAGGGTGTAGTTCATCAGCAGCGGGTTGAGGTTTTCTCCCAAGGGGGAGATGGTGTACTTCATTTTTAAGGTCGACTATGTGTTCCAGATATAGATGGGTTAAGTCAGCAGATTTTAACTGAGGCTCATAGCTCCATATATTCCATCCAACCTTGTGCGACAAAGATGTACCGTGAACAAAATCGGGGTATATACCAATACCTATTATGGGTCGATTTCTATTTATGGTTCCACATTCCGGTTTTGTGGCTAAGTGTCCCAACTGTCAGCAAGTGAAGGTAGAGCACCAGTGACCGGGTATCATGATTTAGGGTATTGACCTTCCCACTTGGAAGTGGGAAGCGATCAATATGGACTTCATTACAAGTTTGCCTCGTACTCGAAGGCAACATGATTCCATTTGGGTGATTGTCGACCAAATTTCTAAATCATCCCACTTCTTGGATGTTAAGGCTACGGATTCAGTGGATGATTATGCCAGACTCTACATCCGGGAGATAGTTCGATTGCATGGTGTTCGATTGTCTATCATTTAAGATTGAGGTTCTCAGTTTACTTCCCAATTTTGGAGATCATTTCAGAAGGGTCTTGGTACTCAGGTGAAGCTTAGCATAGCTTTTCACCCTCAGACAGATAGCCAGGCGGAGCATACTATTCAGAGTTTGGAGGATATGTTGAGGGCTTGTGTTATTGATTTTAAGGGTAATTGGGATGATTAACTACCTCTTATCGAGTTTTCTTACAACAACAACTTTCACTCTAGAATCTAGATGGCTCTTTATGAGACACTTTATAGTCGGAGATGTAGATCTTCTATTGGTTGGTTCGAGGTAGATCAAACATCCTTGATTAGTGTAGATTCTGTTCATGAGACTATGGAGAATTTTTAGCTTATTTGAGAGAGGTTGAAGACCGCTCATAGTCAACAGAAATCATATGCGGATGTTAGAAGGAGGGAATTAGAATTTGAAGTTGATGATTGGCTTTTTCTGAAAGTGTCACCCATGAAGGGTGTGATGAGATTTGGCAAGTAAGGGAAGCTCAGTACCTATTTTGTAGGTTCTTATCAGATTCTGAGAAAGGTTGGTAAGGTTGCTTACGAGTTGGATTTTCCATCAGAGTTAGAAGCGATTCATCCAGTTTTCCATATTTCCTTGTTGAAGAAGTGTGTTGGCGATCCGACCTTGATTTTTCCGTTGGAGGATCCGGGTAAGGCCAATGTAGTGGCGGATGCACTTAGTAGATTATTGATGGGTAGTGTGTCTTCAGTCGAAGAAGGAAATAAAGAACTGGTTAAGGAGGTTCATAGGCTAGCTCGACTAGGAGTTCGCCTTGTGGACTCGATGTAAGGTGGTGTTATTGTCCAAAATAGGGCTATATTATCCTTGGTAGCATAGGTGAAGGCAAATAAAGACAAGGACCCCATCCTACTTCAGCGCAAGGGTGTAGTACATCAGCAGCGGGTTGAGGTTTTCTCCCAAGGGGGAGATGGTGTACTTCGTTTTTAAGGTCGACTATGTGTTCCAGATATAGATGGGTTAAGTCAGCAGATTTTAACTGAGGCTCATAGCTCCATATATTCCATCCAACCTGGTGCCATAAAGATGTACCGTGAACAAAATCGGGGTATATACCAATACCTATTATGGGTCGATTTCTATTTATGGTTCCACATTCCGGTTTTGTGGCTAAGTGTCCCAACTGTCAGCAAGTGAAGGTAGAGCACCAGTGACCGGGTATCATGATTCAGGGTATTGACCTTCCCACTTGGAAGTGGGAAGCGATCAATATGGACTTCATTACAAGTTTGCCTCATACTCGAAGGCAACATGATTCCATTTGGGTGATTGTCGACCAAATTTCTAAATCATCCCACTTCTTGGATGTTAAGGCTACGGATTCAGTGGATGATTATGCCAGACTCTACATCCGGGAGATAGTTCGATTGCATGGTGTTCCATTGTCTATCATTTAAGATTGAGGTTCTCAGTTTACTTCCCAATTTTGGAGATCATTTCAGAAGGGTCTTGGTACTCAGGTGAAGCTTAGCATAGCTTTTCACCCTTAGACAGATGGCCAGGCGGAGCATACTATTCAGAGTTTGGAGGATATGTTGAGGGCTTGTGTTATTGATTTTAAGGGTAATTGGGATGATTAACTACCTCTTATCGAGTTTTCTTACAACAACAACTTTCACTCTAGAATCTAGATGGCTCTTTATGAGGCACTTTATGGTCGGAGATGTAGATCTTCTATTTGTTGGTTCGAGGTAGATCAAACATCCTTGATTAGTGTAGATTCAGTTCATCAGACTATGGAGAATTTTTAGCTTATTTGAGAGAGGTTGAAGACCGCTCATAGTCAACAGAAATCATATGCGGATGTTAGAAGCAGGGAATTAGAATTTGAAGTTGATGATTGGCTTTTTCTGAAAGTGTCACCCATGAAGGGTGTGATGAGATTTGGCAAGTAAGGGAAGCTCAGTACCCATTTTGTAGGTTCTTAGCAGATTCTGAGAAAGGTTGGTAAGGTTGCTTACGAGTTGGATTTGTCATCAGAGTTAGAAGCGATTCATCCAGTTTTCCATATTTCCTTGTTGAAGAAGTGTGTTGGCGATCCGACCTTGATTGTTCCGTTAGAGGATTTAGGTGTGAAGGATAGTCTCACCTATGAGGAGGTCCCCATAGAAATCCTTGATCGTCAGATTCAGAGGTTGAGGAACAAAGAAGTTGCTTCGGTGAAGGTTCTTTGGAGGAATCAGCTTGTTAATGGAGCTACTTGGGAAGCAGAATAAGCCATGAAAGCCAAGTACCCTCATCTCTTTCCTTTCGATTCCTTTCCAGCTTGAGGTAATAGTTTCATCCAAGAGTATGTTCCTCCAATCCTATTCCATCACTTACACTCATGATCCTAGCGTGCATTCATGTTTTCGAAGTTGATTTAACCATGTTTTAAGTCAAAAAGTTCAGTTTTCATGTTTATTCCTTGATTTCATGTTTTGTTTCTTGTTGGGCTGTTTTCTCTTCTGTTTTCCCTTGTTTAGTCTTCATTGGAGGACGAATGATCCCAAGGGGGATATATTTTAACACCTTGAAAAATGAACCAGATATTGAATTCTTAATCCAGTTAGTTTTCTGAATTTGTTTGCAACTGTAGGTCACCATGGGCAGGGCCACAGGCGTCATAGCTTAGAAGGCCCGTGGGGTGCCCCGTGGGAACCAAATAGTGAGATTGTGCCAAGCTGCTCCAGCCTGATGGGCTGTCACAACAGGCGTCGCAGGTGCAATGGCCCATGGGAATCCGTCGTCGGGATCCCCCAGCAGCTCTTCCCCCATC
This sequence comes from Jaltomata sinuosa, assembly GCA_003996215.1. Lineage (NCBI taxonomy): Eukaryota > Viridiplantae > Streptophyta > Magnoliopsida > Solanales > Solanaceae > Jaltomata > Jaltomata sinuosa. The sequence goes on from QJPP01005215.1 coordinate 4,091, forward strand.
ACCCTAGTTTCCCCGATGGGTTAGGCCACGGGTGTCATGGGTACAATGACCCATGGGATCAAGCTGTCAGATTGATCCAGGGATCCTTTCCCCTATCCGTCTTTCGCTCGACGGGCAACCTCACGGACGTCGCAGGCATAATGGGCCATGGGATCTTGTCATCAAAATGGTCTAGCAGACCTCAACCTAGGTACCCCTGCCCGACGCCTTGGCCCATGGGCCGTCAAAGGCGCCCGTCGGGTAGCCCGTGAGGCGGCCCTTTTTCCAGCAGTTTCTTATTTAAGTTCCAGGAGCATTTAGTCATTACCCATCCTTTTAACACTTAAATGATGTTGTTTTGACTATTTTAATTAGGGTTTTCACCCTCATTAGCCTAAGTCCCTTCTCATTACTTCATTCTTCTCCCAAAAAGGAAAAAGGTTCTTCTCCAAGCTCCAAGTCTCAAGCTCCAAGTTCAAGCCTCCTAAGTCTTTTCAATTCAAGTAGGTTATCTTCAATCACGGTATGTGGGTAATAAACAATGGGTTCCTTTCACCGTTGTGTCCAAAACCCCTAAATCAAATTTTGATTTCATGAATCTTCAAATTAGGGTTCTTACCCAATTCTTATGGGTTTTGTGAAATATTGTCTTCTCATTATTTGATTATGAAATCACTACTAAATTGCATGATTTTGCATGAGTTTTTACAGATGAACTCTTATTTCATGATTTGAAGTCTAATCATGGCAATTTCTACACGCATGTAATTGAATTAAGCAAAATGGATTTGATGGTATGTTTTTTATGGAATTCCAAGCATGTGCATGCCTAGTTCCTATGTTCTTTGAAAATATATGTATTATGAAATTGAACTAGAGTCATGCAAATTTTACAATTCATGAAGTATGCAAGTTTTCCATGTTATGAAGTAATATGCAAAACAAGTCACCTGATGTTCCATCAATGCTCATGAATCGATTTCTAAACCAAAATTCATGAGTAGTATGACGATCCAGGGTATGAACAAGTTATGAACAAGTTGTGAACAAATTTGGCATAAGATATTCCAGATGTACATAAGCACATGTTATATGTTCTGGAAGTAGTATTTAGCACCGAGAGACAAGGGTTAAGATAACCCAAGTCCAAAACTACGTTGCCACCGTAGGTTGCCCTCTGTGGCTTATTATGATAGGATCCTGGTAAGACATGGTTCTAACTTTGGCCGGTTGGAACAACTCTTTTCAGTGGGGGGTACATGACACTGGACTCCATGTAGCTCAGCATGGTTTATGTCGGTTAAGAGAAACTCCCATATGTTATTTTCAAGCTATGAAGTTATAAGATTTTATACTATGAAACTAAAGATTTACTTCATGTTTCATGTCTTATACCTTGATATTTATTCATGATTCTTTCTTTACGTAACAAGTTCACTCTTAAGCATATTTTGAACTATTTTCATCATGATTCATGCATCTCTCACATACTCAGTACATCCTATAGTACTGACGCATATCTTGCGCTGCATCCTTTGATAATGCAGATTCAGGTGTCCCTTCTCAGACTCGTGGTTAGAGCTTCCAGGCCACTTTCCATCAACTGTTGGTGAGTCCTCTTAGATCGAGGACTAGTTATGTTCTCAGATAGTGTTAGCTATTTTATTTTCTGTACTTCGAGTTAGCTAGATCCTTGTCCTTGCAACTCTTTATGTCATGAGTAGAGGCTTTTCAGACATAGACAAATTTTGAGTCTCCTTATGGATTTTGTATTCCTTTTTGACTTGAATATCCATGTATAAATTCTGGATTTATCTATTATGCTTCCGCTTATCTTTTGTTCTGCTTGAGAATGCCATGACCAAGGGTTTGCTTGGGGCAGTTGTGGTCCCATGTCCCATATTACGTTTAGGGGGTAACATAGCGCCATGACAGTATCTAGATATTTTTCTGATTGTGTTCATTGATGACATCCTTATCTATTCTCGGAGTGAGGAGTAGCATGCGGACTATTTGAGAGTGGTGTTACAAATTCTCAAGGGCTGGCAGTTATTTGCTAAGTTTAGTAAGTGTGAGTTCTCGATGCAGTCGGTTTTTTTTGGGTCACATTGTGACTAAAGATTGTATTTGAGTTGATTCTCAAAAGATTGAGGTGGTAAAGAACTGGCCTAGACCCACTTCCCCGTTTGATATTAGGAGCTTTTTGGGTTTGGCTGGTTACGACAGGAGATTTATGGAAGGGTTTTCTTCCATTGCTTCCCCATTGACTCGGTTCACTAAGAAAAAGGTAAAATTTCAGTGGTCTGACCTATGTGAGAAGAACTTTCAGGAGTTGAAGACTAGATTGACCACATCTCTAATGTTAGCTCTACCCGAGGGCCTAGATGACTTTGTTGTTTATTGTGATGCTTCTAGGATTGGTTTGAGTTATGTTTTGATGTAGTGTGGTAAAGTGATTGATTATGCTTTGAGACAACTTAAGACTCATGAGAAGAACTACCCCACTCATGATCTTGAGTTAGCAGTTGTTGTCTTCGCTTTAAAGATTTGGAGACAATACTCTTATGGTGATCACGTGGATGTATTCACCGATCATAAGAGTCTTAAGTATGTGTTCACTCAAAAGGAATTGAATCTTTGTCAAAGGATATGGCTTGAGCTTCTTAAGGATTATGACATGAGTGTGCTTTATTATCCGGGTAAGGCCAATGTTGTGGCAGATGCACTTAGTAGATTTTTAATGGGTAGTGTATCTTCAGTCGAAGAAGGGAAGAAGGAATTGGTTAAGGAGGTTCATAGGCGTACTCGGTTGGGAGTTTGCCTTATGGACTCAACAAAAGGTGGTGTTATTGTTAAGAATGGTTCTGAATCATCTCTGGTAGTTGAGGTGAAGGCAAAGAAAGACAATGATCCTATTTTGCTTCAGCTAAAGGGTGTAGTCCTTCACCAGAGAGTTGAGTTTTTCTCCCAAGGGGGAGATGGTATGCTTCATTATCAGGGTCAATTGTGTGTGCCAGATGTAGATGGGTTGAGACAGTAGATTCTGACTGAGGCTCATAGTTCCAGATATTCTATTCACCCTGGTAAAACCAAGATGTACTGTGATCTATGAGAAGTCTATTGGTGGAATGGTATCAAGAGGGACATGACCGATTTTGTGGCTAAGTTTCCCAACTGTCAGCAAGTAAAGGTAGAGCTTCAGTAACTGGGTGGCATGACTCAGGATATTGACCTTTCTACTTGGAAGTGGTAAGCAATCAATATGGACTTTATTACAGGTTTGCCTCGTACTCGAAGGCAACCTGATTCAATTTGGGTGATTGTCGACCAGATTACTAAATCGTCCCACTTCTTGGCTGTTAAAACTATATATTCAGCGGATGATTATGCTATACTCTACATTCGAGAGATAGTCAAATTGCATGGTGTTCCTTTGTTTATCATTTCAGATAGGGGTACTCAGTTTACTTCTCAGTTTTGAAGATCATTTTTGAGAGGTCTTGGTACTCAGGTGAAGCTTAGAATAACTTTTCACCCACAGACAGATGGCCAGGCAAAGTGTACTATTCAGACTTTGGCGGATATGTTGAGGGCTTGTATGACTGACTTCAAAGGTAATTGGGATTCCAGCTTCTTGTGATCAATATTGATCAACAAAAGGTCTGTATAAAGGGACCTTTTTGACCGACTTTTTTAAGTATATTTGGGCCAAAATGGGTCAAGAAACTTGGGCAAAAATTACCCTTTGCTTGGGCCTCAAAAGGGTTAAGTTTTGTGGCTGATTTTGGGCTTCTCTTGGGTCAAAATATGGTCAATAGTGGTGGCTACCTTTTGTAGTTGTTTGGGCCAGATTTGGTTGTGCTTTAATGGGCCAATTTTAAGCTTCATTTGGGCTACAATTAGGTCTAATAATCCATGGTGTTGCTGCCCGTAATCGGCCCTCGGAACTTAGTTCATTAGCGTAGGTAGGTGATGCACCTACTTGTCACCTAAGAGCTTAGATAAGTCGAGCAAGCACCTCACTTGTTTTATCTCATTTTCAGAACCCTCATCCTTATACTTTAACTTGAACTATTATATACATTTGACCATTTCAAATTCTAGGCCAAAGTACCCATTAACAATCTCGAGCTCAAATACCTTCGTCGATATTTACTTAGTCACATAGGTTTTGAAAGGTACGGGGTGTTACACTATGTGTATGCCTATTGATTAACGGTAGTTGAATAAGGTAACTGTGAAGAATAAGTATCTGATGCCACATATTGATGATCTATTTGACCAGCTTCAGGGTGAAATTGTGTTTTTTAAGATTGACTTGAGATCTGGCTACCATCATTTGAGGATTCAAGCGAAGGGCATCCCTAAGGCAGCCTTGAGGACTCACTATGTCCATTAAGAGTTCTTGTTGATGTCATTTGGATTGACTAATACTCAAGTAAAATTTATGGACTTGATGAATTTCGTGTTCAGGCCTTATTTGGCCTACTTAGTGATTGTATTTATCGATGACATCCTTGTCTACTCGAGTAGTAGGGAGGAGCACGAGCAACAGTTGAGGATTGTGCTTCTGACTTTGAGAGATCAGTAGCTTTATGCTTAGTTCTTGAAGTGTGAGTTCTGGCTTGAGTTTGTAGCATTCTTTGGGCACATGGTGTCCAAAGAAGGGATCATGGTAGACCTGGTGAAGATTGAGGTAGTTTGTGATTGGGCTAGGCCCACTTCTCCTACCGAGGTTTACAGTTTTGTTGGGTTAGCAAGTTACTACAGATGGTTCATCGAGGGATTCTCTTCTATTGTAGTGATTGACTAGACTGACTAGGAAACATGTCCCATTTTAGTGGTCCAACAAGTGTGAGGCAAGCTTTCTAAAGCTCTAAGGCATTATTGACTACAACTCTTATTTTGAATGTTCGAGTTGAGGACCAGGGGTTTACATTATATTGTGATGTTTTAGGTGTTGATTTGGGTTGTGTTTTGATGCAGCAGGGCCGAGTGATTGCATATGTTTCTAGATAGTTGAAGGTTTATGATCACAACTACCCCACCAATGACTTAGAGTTGGCGGTAGTAGTGTTTGCGCTTATAATTTTGAGGAATTACCTTAATGGTGTTCTTTACGAGATATTCAATGACCATCATAGCCTACAGTATATTCTGAGATAGAAGGATCTTAATTTGAGGCAACACAGGTTGATAAAGTTGCTGAATGACTATGACATCTATATTTTATATCACCTGCGCAAGGCAATGTAGTAGCAAATGCCTTGAGCTAGAAGGCGGTGAGTATGGGGAGTTTAGCTTTCCTATCAATTCTGGAGATACCGTTTGACTTAGACATCTATTCCTTAGCCAATAGGTTGGTGAGACTTGATATTTCTGACCCTGGGAGGATTCTTGCTCTAGTTGAGGCACAATCTACATTGTTTGAGCAAATTCGAGAGTGGCAGTTTGAGGATAGTCAACTTCGTGGGCTCCGAGATTAGGAGTTAAGCGGTGCGGCCAGGAAGGATGCCTTAGATTCAAAGGGTGTCTTGAGATTCAAGGGTCGTATTTGCATTCGAAGAGTTGGTGACTGATTCAGTTGATATTGTAGGAGGCTCATTGTTCAACATATTCCATTCATCTTGAGGTAGCTAAGATGTAGAAAGACTTGAGACAACATTACTGGTGGGGCAGGATGAAGAGGGATATAGAAGACTTTGTATCTCGATGTTTGAACTAGAAGCGGGTGAAGTCCGAGCACTTGAGACATGGTGGATTGCTTTTGAGGCTACCCATTCATAAGTGGAAGTGTGGGCGGATTACTATGGATTTCATGATCGGGTTGCCGCATAATTGTCACGACCTAAAATTGGGCCGCGATGGCGCCTACATAACCTCTGATAGGCCAGACAACCCAGGAATGCGGAAGTACAATAAAATGATTAAATAAGGAAGTAGAAGAGAAAAACAGAAAGAACTAGGGGCCAACAGTATAGAGACATACCAATAGTTTAAACTATACAAAAATGGTCGTAAAGTGACTAAGAAGACGAGTATATACAAGGATCAACCCCAAACATGGTGTCACTGGTACAAGAGCATCTAAAGTATTGAGTAAATCTATACAACATGTACTATCTTTCAAAAATACAAAATATAGATAGAAGAGTAGATTAAAAGCACTAAAGGATCTCCAAATGTCGGGAGCTCACTGCGATCCGAACAACAATTAACCATGAATGACTGGAGGATCAGTGAGGGTGGCTCATACTAGGTGCTACATCAGAAAAAGATGAAGAGTGTAGTATGAGTTTTTAGCCAAAAACTCTATTTTTATGCTAAATTAACAATATTCCAAATGAAATAAATAATAACATGAATACGTAGATGAAAACAAAACCAAAATACACAACTAAATCCAAAGTAAGGTAATCCATGGCCTACGCACAAAGAAAATGCTACAATCCTAGAATAGTGTAACATCCCAAAATTCGAATCAGCTTTTAAACTTGAAATTTCTGAAAAACTATAAAATTCCCAGGGACCACGGATCATTTAACGGGTCATCATTCAGGATGATGGTTCGTAGACTGACCCATGGTCTACTTGTTGGAAGTGTCTTTTCCTCAGTCTATGAGTCATTCGACGGTTCATGGTTTGGAACCACGGCATGTCCTATGGACTATTCCTAGTTTTAGAGAACCCCCATAGAGGGTCCTGGAAAAGATGAGTTGGTTGATGACCCGTCATCTTGAACCACGGGTCTTCCTTCCATCCGTAGTTTCTGAGAATCAGAGGATCCCCAGTTTCCTAAGTCAAACCACGAGTCAACAGGATGGTTCATCAATCTAAATCACGAACCATAGTGTGACTCATGGAATAAATTTCCAGTAGACCCCCACAAGTAGATTTTGGAACCACGGATCAGTTGACGAATCGTCATTCAGGGCAACGGTCCGTAGACTGACCTGTGGTCTCTGAAGCCGAACTTTTTCCAGCTTTTTCCTAATTATGTTCTACGGGTATTTTAGTTATTACTCACCATTTTTAACTCCTAAATGATGTCATTTTGACTATTTCTTGAAGGGTTTTTACCCCCATTTAGCCTAAGTCTTTCATTAACCCTCATTCATCTACCAAATTGGGAAAATAACTCCTTCAAGCTCCAAGTCTGAAGCTCCAAGTCTCAAGCTCCAAGTTCAAGTCTCCTTTTCTTTTCAATTTCAAGTGGGTTATCTTCAACCAAGGTATGTGGGTATTCAACAATGGGTTCCTTTCACCCTTTTGCCCAAAACCCCAAATTTCTATTTTGGATTTCATGAACTTTCAAATTAGGGTTCTTACCCAATTCTTATGGATTTTGCTATATATTGCCTTCTCATGATTTTATTATTAAATTCTATTAAATTGCATAATTTTGCATGGGTTTTTACATATGAACTTCTATTTCATGAATTAAAGGTTAATTATAGTAACTCCTACATGCATGGATTGATTTAAGTAAATTGGGTATTTGATAGCGTGTATTCTCATGAACTTTCAAGCAAGTGCATGCCCAATTCCTATGTTCTATGAAAATATAGTTCCTTTACTTTGAACCTTGACTTTACTTCATGTTTAATGTCCTATATATTGATAATTTCTTATACTGTCTCTTTTTATGAATAAGCTCATCTTAAGCATTCTTTAAGTATGTTTTATCATGATCATGCATATCTCACATACTCGGTACATCTTATAGTACTAACACATATTTTGCGCTGCATCCTCTTGATGATGCAGATTTAGGTTCCCTCTCTCAGGCACGTGGCTAGAGACCGTAGGCCGTATCCAGTCAGTATTGGTGAGTCTTCATTATTCGAGGGCTAGTTATGATGCTATATAGTTTTAATTATTTACTTTCATACCTTGAGTTAGCTAGGGTCTTGTCCTAGTAACTCCTTATGTCATACGTAGAGGATTTTTAGACATAGACAGTATTCGGGTCTTTTTTGAATCATGTTCCTCTTGATTTTTATCTTATGGATAGAGTTATCTAATTTTTACTATGCTTCCGCTATGCTTAATTGATATACCTGAGTTATGCTATGACCAAGAGTTAGCTTGGGGAACTTGTGGTCCCAGGTTCCGTGTTACATCTAGGGGGTAACCTCAGAGTGTGACAAACTTGGTATCAGAGCCTCAGGTTCAAGATTTATAGGATCTCTGAAAGCCACATCGAGTAGAGTCTTTTTCATATATGTGAAGCACGCCACACTTATGAGAGGGAAGCTATGAGATGGTTTAGAAAAACTTCACTTCTTTCGTGATCATATTCCTATCCACCCTCAAGGTGGGGTAGCGACCCGAGTTCATGACTTTATCTGTATGAACCCACCAGAGTTCTGGAGTTCGAAAGTGAATGAAGATCCACTAAACTTTATTGATGAAGTGAAGAAAGTCTTTGATGTGATACAAGTGGGTGGTGTTTATAGTGTCGAGTTGGCACCCTATTAACTCAAAGATGTAGCTCATATCTAGTTCACGCAATGGAAGGAAGATGGAGCTAAGGATGTGGTCCTTATGCCTTGGGAGTGTTTCGAGAGGGCTTTCCTCGACTGGTTCTTTCCCCGAGAGTTAAGACAAGCAAAGGCCGAGGAGTTTGTGAACTTAAGACAGGGATCCATGACCATTCAGGAGTACATTTTGAAGTTCACTCAGCTGTCTAGGTATGCTCCCTCTATGGTAGCGGACCCGCATGATCAGATGAGTAATTTTATCTATGGGGTTTCAGATATGGTGAAGAAAAAGTGTAGGTTCGCTATGCTGTTGAGTGATATGAATATTTCCAGACTCATGACCCATGCTCACTAGATCAAGAGAGACAAGCTTAGGGAGATGTCTAGGGATAACAAGAGGGCTAGATCTGAGGGTTCAGGTTTTGTCCATCAGAGGTCCGGTGGCGGACATCACTCCTTATTTCAGAAGAAGTCATCAGGACCCTTTCATTCTTCTACTAGTGATCTTACCCAGGCCTCGAGGCCTCATCATGATCAAACAAGTAGAGGATCTGGTTCCTATTTGTAGTTTCAGGGAAGTGTTGCTAAGGTATCTTCCCACCCTATTTGCAGCAAGTGTGGGTAGAATCACCTGGGAGAATGTCATTTGGGCACGGGTGCATGCTTTAGGTATGGACAGGCTGGACACATGATTAGAGATTTCCCTTTCTCTAAGAAGGGTAAGGGAGGTGGTAGGGCTCATTCTGCTTCAGCAGCCCCTGGAGGTCGACCAGCCTCGCAAGGCACATCTTCTAGTTTTGGTGGTTAGCGCCAGAATTGCCTTTATGCCATTTCCTCTCGTCAGGACCAGGAGATTTCCCCAGATGTTGTTAATGATATGTTGAAAGTCTTCTCTCTTGATGCGTATGATTTGTTGGACCCCGGTGCATCCTTACCTTTTGTGACCCCTTATGTAGCATGCAAATTCAAAATTTATCCTGAATTGCTTTTAGAACCCTTTTGTGTTTCTACTCCTGTTGGTGATTAAGTCGTAGACAAAAGAATCTTCCGAAATTGCCATATCTCAGTACTTCATAGAGTTGCTTCAGCAGATTTGGTAGAGTTGGAGATGACTGATTTTGATGTTATTCTTGGTGTGGATTGATTGCACGCTTGTTATGCTTCGGTTGATTGTCATACTCGGGTTGTCAGTTTCAAGTTTCCAAATGAACTCGTCCTAAAGTGGAAAGGTAGTCCCCCATCCTCGAAAGATCATTTTATATCTTATCTTAAGGCTAGGAAGATAATTTTTAGGGGTTATGTTTATCACATAGTTTGGGTTATGGACATGGAGTTCGAAACCCCATCCTTTTAGTCTGTTCCTGTTGTGAATGAGTTTCCAGAAGTGTTTCCCAAAGATTTGCCTGGAGTCCCTCACGAGCGGGAAATTGACTTTGGGATAGATCTTCTTCCAGATACGAATCCTATCTCTATTCCTCCCTATAGAATGGCTCTCGCAGAACTTAAAGAGTTAAAGGATTATTTGAAGGATCTTTTTGATAAGGGTTTCATCAGGCCTAGCATTTCTAAATGGGGTGCCCTATTTTTGTTTGTACAGAAGAAAGATAGTTCCCTCAGAATGTGTATTACAACCGTCAGTTGAATAAGGTCAGAATTAAGAATAAGTATCCCATTCCTAGAATTGATGACTTGTTCGACCAGCTTCAGGGTGCTAGTTTCTTCTCCAAGATCGACTTTAGATCTGGTTATCATCAGCTTTGTGTTCTCAAGTGCGATATCGATAAGACAACCTTCAGGACTTTGTATAGTCATTATGAGTTTGTTGTGATGTATTTTGGTCTAACGAATGCTCCTGCAGCTTTTATCGATTTGATTAACCGTGTGTTCAAACAATATCTGGATATGTTTATGATTGTGTTCATTGATAATATCCTTATCTACTGTCGGAGTGAGGAGGAGCATGCAGACCATTTGAGAGTGGTGTTTCAAACTCTCAAGGACCGGCAGTTATTTGCTAAGATTAGCAAGTGTGAATTTTGGATACAGTCTGTTGCTTTTCTAGGTCATATTGTGACTAGAGATGGTATTAGAGTTGATTCTCAAAAGAATGAGGCAGCAATGAACTGTCCTAGACCCACATCCCTTCTGATATTAGGAGTTTTTTGGGTTTGGCTGGTTACTACTGGAGATTTGTGGAAGGATTTTCTTCTATTGTTGTCCCTTTGACTCGATTGACTCAGAAGAAAGTGAAATTTCTGTGGTCCAATCTATGTGAGAAGAACTTTCAGGAATTGAAGACTAGATTGACCATAGCTCCAGTATTGGCTCTACTCGAGGGCCTAGAGGACTTTGTTGTGTATTGTGATGCTTCTAGGATTGGTTTGGGTCGTGTTTTGATGCAGCATGGTAAAGTGATTGCTTATGCTTCGTGATAGCTTAAGACTCATGAGAAGAACTACCATACTCATGATCTTGAGTTAGCACCCGTGGTCTTTGCTTTGAAGATTTGGAGATGCTACTTGTATGGTGTTCATGTGGATGTGTTCACCGATCATAAGAGTCTTCAATATGTGTTCACTCAAAAGGAATTGAATCTGCGTCAAAAGAGATGGCTTGAGCTTCTTATGGATTATGACATGAGTGTGCTTTACCATCCGGGTAAGGCCAATGTGATGGTGGATGCACTCAGTAGATTGTCCATCGGTAGTGTGTTTTCAGTCGAAGACGAGAAGAAAGAATTGGTTAAGGCGGTTCATAGGCTTGCTCGATTGGGAGTTCACCTTATGGACTCGATAAAAGGTGGTGTTATTGTTCAGAATTGTTCTGAATCATCTTTGTTAGAGGAAGTTAAGGAAAATCAAGACAGTGATTCTATTTTACTTCAGTTAAAGGGAGCAGTCCATCAATAAAAAGTTAAGGTTTTCTCCCAAGGGGGAGATGGTGTGGTTCGCTATCAGGGTCAATTGTGTGTGCCAGATGTAGATGGGTTGAGATAAAAGATTCTGACTGAGGCTCATAGTTCCAGATATTCTATAGACCCTGGTGCCACCAAGATGTACCGTGATCTACGGAAAGTCTATTGGTGGAATGGTATGAAGAAGGACATAGACGGTTTTGTGGCTAAGTGTCCCAACTGTCAGCAACTGAAGGTAAAGAATCAGTGACTAGGTGGCATGACTCATAATATTGACCTTCCTACTTGGAAGTGGGAAGCTATAAATATGGACTTCATCACAGGTTTGCCTCGTACTTGAAGGCAATACGATTCGATTTGGGTGATTATCGATCGGATGACTAAGTCATCCTACTTCTTAGCTATTAAGACTACGGATTCAGCGGATCATTATACCAGACTCTACATCTGGGAGATAGTCCGATTACATGGTGTCCCACTGTCCATCATTTCATATAGAGGTACTCAGTTTACCTCCCAGTTTTGGAGATCATTTTAGAGGGGTCTTGGTACTTAGGTGAAGCTTAACACAACTTTTTACCCATAGACGGATGGTCAGGCAGAGCATACTATTCAGACCTTGGAGGATATGTTGAGGGCTTACGTGATTGACTTCTTATCGAGGTAATTGGGATGATCACTCACCTCTTATTGAGTTTGCCTACAACAACAATTTTCACTCTAGCATCCAGATGGCTCCTTATGAGGCCTTTTATGGACGAAGGTGTAGTTCTCCTATTGGTTGGTTTGAGGTAGGTGAGGCAGTTTTGATTGGTCCGAATTCAGTTCATGAGACTATGGAGAAGGTTCATCTTATTAGAGAGAGGTTGAATACCGCTCAGAGTCGACAAAAATCACATGCGGATGTGAGAAGAAGGGAGTTGAAATTTTAAGTTGATGATTGGCTTTTTCTGAAAGTGTCACCCATGAAGGGTGTGATGAGATTTGGCAAGAAAGGGAAGCTTAGTTCCCATTTTGTGGGTCCTTATAGGATTTTGAGGAGAGTTGGTGGCGTTGCTTATGAGTTGTATTTGCCAACAGAATTAGAAGTGGTTTATACGATTTTCCATGTTTCCTTGTTAAAGAAGTTTGTTGGTGATCCAACCTTGATTATTCCTTTAGAAGATGTGAATGTGAAGGATAGCCTTACTTACGGGGAATTTCTGATGGATATTTTTGATCGTCAGATTTAGAGGTTGAGAAACAAAGAAGTCACTTCGGTAAAGGTTCTATGGAGAAATCAACTTGTTGAGGGAGCTACTTGGGAAGCAGAATCAGCCATGAAGGCCAAGTACCCTCATCTCTTCCCTTCCGATTCCGGTTCATCTTGAGATAATAGTTTCCTCCTTAGTGTGTTTCTCTGATCCTATCCCATCAGTTTCTCTCATGATCCTAGCATGCATTCATGTTTTCGAAGTTGATTCAGTCATGTTTTAAGTTGAAACGTTCAGTCCTTATGTTTATTCCTTGGTTTTCCATGTTTTGTTATTGGTTGGGCTATTTATCTCTCCAAGAGTACTTTCTTAGTCTTCATTCGAGGACGAATGATCCCAAGGGGGAGATATTGTAAACCCTAGAATTCGATTCAGCTTTTAAACTTGAAATTTCTTAAAAACTGTAAAATTTGCAGGGATCACGAATCAGTTGACGGGTCATCATTCGGGATTACGGTCCATAGACTGACCCATGGTCTACTTGTTAGTTGTGTCCTTCCCTCAGTCTACGAGTCATTCGATGGTTCTTGGTTTGGAACCACGACCCCTCATATGGACTCGTAGTTCCTATTTTCAAAGGACCCCCATAAAGGGTCTTGGACAAGACGAGTTGGTTGACGACCAGTCATCTTGAACCATGGGTCATCCTTCCATTCGTAGTTCCTGAAAATCAGAGGATCCCCAGTTTCCTAAGTCAAACCATGAGTCAACAGGATGTTCCATCATTCTGAATCACAGACCATAGTGTGACTCGTGGAATGAATTTCCAGTAGACCCCCAGAAGTAGCTTTCGGAACCACGGATTGGTTGACGAGTCATCATTCAGGACGACGGTCCGTAGACTGACCCGTGGTCTCTGAAGCCGAACTTTTTTCAGCTTTTTCCTAATAATGTTCCAGGGATGTTTTAGTCATTACCCACCCTTTTAACTCCTAAATGATGTCGTTTTTACAATTTCTAGAAGGGTTTTTACCCCCATTTAGCCAAAGTCTTTCATTAACCCTCATTCATCTACCAAATTGGGAAAAGAACTCCTTCAAGCTCCAAGTTTCAAGCTCCAACTTCAAGTCTCCTTTTATTTTTGATTTCAAGTGGGTTAGCTTCATCCAAGGTATGTGGCTATTCAACAATAGGTTCCTTTCACCCTTGTGCCCAAAACCCTAAATTCTTATTTTTCGATTTTATGAACTTTCAAATTAGGGTTCTTACCCAATTCTTATGGGTTTTGCTATAAATTGCCTTCTCATGATTTTATTATGAAATTCTATTAAATTGCATGATTTTGAATGGATTTTTACATATGAACTCCTATTACATAAATCGAAGGTTGCTTATGGTAAATCCTACATGCATGGATTGATTTAAGTAAATTGGGTATTTGATAGCATGTATTCTCATGAAATTTCAAGCAAGTGCATGCCTAGTTCCTATATTCTATGAAAATATATGTTATTATGAAAATTGAACTAGATTCATGCAAGTTTTCAAGTTATAAATTATTATGCAAGACAAGACACCCGATGTGACATCAATGCTCATGAATCCTTTTCTAATTCAAGGTTCATGTGTAGTATGAAGATCCGAGATATGATCATGTTTATGAACAACCTTGACATCTAGATATGTCACATGTATGTGAGCCTCGTGTTATATGTTTTGGGAGTAGTATTTAGCATCGAGCGATGAGGGTTCTAGATAAACCAAGTCCAAAACTATGTTGCCACTGTAGGTTGCCCTCCGTGGCTTATGAAAGGATCCTTACGACATAGTTCTAACTTTTGCCGGTTGGGATAACCTTTTTTAGTGTGGGTGCATGACACTGGACTCCATGTAGATCATCATGGTTTATGTCGGTTAAGAGAAACTCCCACATGATTATTTTCAAGCTATTAAGTTATATGATACTTTACTTTGAACCTTGACTTTACTTCATGTTTTATGTCCTATATCTTGATAATTTCTTATACTATCTCTTTTTATGAATGAGCTCATCTTAAGTATGTTTTAAGTATGTTTTATCATGATCATGCATATCTCACATACTCGGTATATTCTATAGTACAGACGCATATTCTGTGTTGCATCCTCTTGATGATGCAAATTTAGGTTCCCTCCCTCAGGCACGTGGCTAGAGACCGCAGGCCATATCCAGTCAGTGTTGGTGAGTACTCATTATTCGAGGACTAGTTATGACTCTATCTAGTTTCCATTATTTACTTTCGTACATTGAGTTAGCTAGGGTCTTGTCTTAGCCACTCCTTATGTCATGTGTAGAGGCTTTTCAGACATAGACAGTATTCGAGTCTTTTTCAAATCATGACCTCTTGATTTTTATCTTATGGATTGAGTTATTTAATTCTTACTATGCTTCTGTTATGCTTAATTGATATACTTGAGTTATGCTATGACCAAGGGTTAGCTTGGGGCACTTCTGATCCCAGGTCTCGTGTTACATCTAGGGGGTAACCTCGGGCATGACAAATAGGCACTAGTCGAAGACACTATACTAACTATAAATTCATTAGGAACCCCACCTAAAGCAAGAAACTATCCGAAGCTAGGCTATGGTAACTCATTCTAATCTAAAGGTACTACACAATTAATGCCAAGTCCTGAAATAGATACAACCACCTAGACTGAGGATTCCAACCACCATTTTATGCTAAATTGGCTAATCAAGCTACACGGATCATAAACACCTATATAACCATATTTAAACCCAAAAAACCCCACCAATATTTAGAAAATTACCATATGAACACCTTAATTGAGTAAAGTCTAAAAGTAGGTAAGCCATAACCTACCTGGAGACTTAACACATGCTCCCGAATCCACTACACCAGAGCTTTTCTCTTCTGAGAAGCCTTTGACAGCTGCCATACTATCAAAATAATAATGCATTAAAAGAAGAAGAACAATACCGATATTGAAAATTTACATTCCGGGTCAAAAATTGGGTGAAAATCACTCATGGGGCCCACTTATGGAATCAGAAAATTGAACCTGTAATTATATTCCTCGTGGGACAAGGATCACATGCTCAAAATTTGAGCATTTCCAGCCCTCAAACCTGAGCCAAAAATAGTCCCACAAATTCAAGAGAAAACAAGAACTAAATAGAGGAATCGACAGAATAAAGGCTGGAAACTTACTAGCTTTAAGGCGGAAGAATGATGACAGACAAGAAGAAATAGACCCCAAGCTTTATAGGATAAACCCACAAAAAATTCTTGAGCTTAGAGCTCTAAAAATAGAGGAATTATCGATTGAAAGTGGTTTGAAAACAATGAGAAAACAATTATATATTGCAAGGACATTGCCCTTTGCGGAAGCACGGAGGCCACCCCAAACGTGACCCTCTTGTCATGAAGGCAGAGAGGAAATAGAGTCGAGGTCGCGAACGTGGTAGAGCCACCACAAATGCGGGCCTGCGAACACAGCCAACCGCTTTTTGAACGCGAAGGGTTAAGTTCGGCTGTACTAGGGAAAACAAGCAATTTTTACCAAGCTCAAAACACTCAGATGGACTCTTGCGATTCTTTCAGAACCCTGCGCAGGCAGACAAAAATGCTACCCTATAAAAATGACACTCCGAATTCAATAGAATCAATGAAATATCCAACCATGATAATTTCGATGAAAAAGTGGGTCCCACACTCAAAATATCCATTTTAACTAAAAACCAACCATTATCTCAATATGTGTCCGGAAGCCTTGAGATCCAAACCAAAGGTCCCACTAGCCCAAAGTACACGCTTTGGAGCTTATGGTGCTGACAAAATTCTCATCCAAGATGGTTTACTCAGAATATTGACCAAAGTCAACTCTTTCAACTTAAAAAGTTTCAGAATAAGAAAATTGACTTAAAACACAAATGAACTACCCAAAAACCAAACTGTGAATCCCAACAAGTTATAAATGACTTATAGAGGTTGTGAGAAGATTTAAACCCTGTGATTAATTTGGCTGTACTAAGGAAAACAAGCAATTTTTACCAAGCTCAAAACACTCAGATGGACTCTTGCGATTCATTCAGAACCCTGCGCAGGCAGACAAAAATGCTACCCTACAAAAATGACACTCCAAATTCAATAGAATCAATGAAATATCCAACCATGATAATTTCAATGAAAAAGTGGATCCCACACTCAAAACCTCCATTTTAACTAAAAACCAACCATTATCTCAAAATGTATCCGGAAGCCTTGAGATCCAAACCAAAGGTCCCACTAGCCCAAAGTACACGCTTTGGAGCTTATGGTGCTGACGAAATTCTCATCCAAGATGGTTTACTCAGAATATTGATCAAAGTCAACTCTTTCAACTTAAAAAGTTTCCAAATAAGAAAATTGACTTAAAACACAAATGAACTACCCAAAAACCAAACTGTCAATCCCAACAAGTTATAAATGACTTATAGCGGTTGTGAGAAGATTTAAAATACTGAAAACGAATGAAAATAGAAAAAATAACCTAGAGGGTCATTACATATTCCATGATTATTTTTTGAGCTAGGAAGTGCAAATAATTAACTTGTGACACGAGCATCTAGCTGGTTCCCAAAAGGTTTTGCTATTTTAAAGGGACATCTAAATTTTTAATTCATTATGGTAGTGTAAAGTCCAGGGCATTTTATGTCCTTTAGTTATCGATAAATTATGATTCTAATCCTTGATATTTCTGACTAAATACATTTAATCTTTAATTACTTTAAATGAGCATTTTTGATCTTTTTCCTTGGGAAATTCACAATGTTTTAAAATTATTGATCATTCAACCATTTAATTACCCATGTGTAGTGTTAAAATTGTGATATCACTACATATTTAAGGTTAACATACATATAAATACTCCAAATATAATATATTTACTACATAAAGGAATCAAAGATATACATTTTGATTAATTGAATATTAAATATGCTAATTCATATAATATAAAGATCAAAATTAAAATTTATAATAATCGAGGTATCAAAAGTATTATTATCCTTGATTATTTTGTTATTTAGACTTTTGAACCACTCATCTAAGGCTAAAATAATTAATTTATAATGACATTACCAATTTAGAATCCTAAGGAATATCTAGTTCAATAGGGTAATATTTTAATACATTTACTTATATTATATGATAAGACAAACATAGGCTTTTAATATTTTACCATTCATAGTCATCTAGTTATGATTTTACTATATAGTTCTTTTATTATCGGTGTAAGAAAAGGTAATAGTTTTTGTCACACCCCAAAAGAGGAGAAATATGACCAAAGATGTCCTGTGAAATTACCTTAATTTATGCCAATTAAATAGACTTTCCATGTCTATAATTGTTACGACCCAAAATCTACATGTCGTGAAGGCACCTACACTATAACCAATCTCATGGTTATTTTGTATTTTCAGCCACTTTTCCATGTCTAACCCTCCTTGTAGCTTCTATAAGTTATTTGTAACTTGCGGTGATGGGTGAAATAATTCTCAAGGAAATGAGATGGGTTTCAAAGAAGTTTTTTCAATTTTGAAGTTTAGTTTTGGGAAAGTTTGACCAATGTAAGCATTTCAGGAAAACGAGATTAAAATCAAATTCAATGATTTTGTTAGGTCCGATGGTGATTTTTAACTTAATTGGGTGGGTTGTATGGATCTCGAGGCTTTTGAGAGTGATTCAAGTCGTTCATTGAATTTTTGAGTTTTAAACGAATCAAGGTTAACCACTGTCAACATTTGGTCAAGGAAATCTCAAATAGGTGATTTGATGACTCTAACAGGTCCAAAATTGTGATGACCCTTCCAGTCAACTTTGCGTTTACGCATTCATTAACTGTTAGAGCCTTCCTGTAAGGGACCTAAGTCATTTATGGCTTGCTGAGACCGGTGGTTTGGTGCCCTGGTCGTTCATTTGGTTGTTTTGCCCTTTTTCCTATTTTAGAGATTTAACTTAGAATATCATTGACTTTAGTCAACATTCTTAGCTAATATGCTCAAAATTGAATTCTGACAGTTCTGTTAGCTCTGTAGCGTTGAGTTTAGTCCAATTAGACCTTCAGTTGAGGCTTGCAAACTTTTGGTGTGGGTTTTGTGTGGTTCCCCTATTTTAAGGCCATTTGGAGTTGAAAATGTAACTTTGGGTGACTTTTGATGATCATAGTGTTGAATTAAAAATCTGACGATTCCATCAGCTTCAGAATGATGAGATTCGATTGGGAAGGTGGTTGGTTCCGGTTTCGGGTGTGCCAGACTCATTTCGAGCCTTTGGGTTCCTTTTTGTTAGTGTTGACTTGGGTCAACATTTCTCCAAAACAACCTCGTATGGAAGTTTCATTGATTTCGTTGAGTCCGGAACATCGTTTCCACTCTGTTAGCATTAATGGTTTCTGGATATCAGTTTCTGCTTGTGCCCAGAATGCCCCATTGAGTTTTGGAAAGTTGCAGATTTTCCCTGTTGCAGGTGCAGGCATCAAGCCTCAATCGCGATCGCGAGCCTCACCCTTCGCGACTGCGATGAAGCGCCTAGCACCGTGTTCTTCGCGATCTCATAATTTCCGATCACGATCGCGATGAAGTCCCTCATTTTTTGTTCTTCGTGACCACGTGGATAACCTTCTTGATCGTGATGGTTTAGCCAGCGTGGTCCTCACGACCGCGAAGGGTCCCTTCATGACCGCGATAAATGACCCATGAATAGTATATAAGCTTTCACTTCGTCTCTTTCATTCAAAAACTCAAATTCTCCATTATTGGCAGCTGAAAACTCGTCTAAACACCGTACTTGATCAATTCTTGGTGTTGGGTTGCATTTTCCTTCGTCTTAATCATTCCCCCATCATAATTGGTAAGTTCTAACTACTTTAATCCGTCAAATTATCTCTTTCGATTCCTTAATTGACCCTTGGGTTGGTTGGCTGGTTTGAGCCAATTCTTTGGCTAATTTTCCTCAAAAACCTGAGCATGCACCCCTTGGGGGGTGGTGATCATCGTGCTCCTGTTCATTTTCGGTTTCAGGTTGCTGGTCCCACGGACCTGCTGGTAACCTGATTTTTGACCCGGCTATAATTGTGGCATTATGGGTATCGTTAGACTCATTTTAACACTTTACATATGATTTTGTTAGTTTGATCCTTGTTCGGAGCTTATCGGAGCAATTCTGCCCCAGACATCGTCGTTCATACAGCTTGTCATCATACAACAGGTAGGTTACAGTCTAAACTCCCTAGACTTAGCATATATTGGATAAAATTGTAGTAGCTAGAATCCTTAGGTTGGGTTATTAAGTTGGCACCACAGACCTTGACCGCTTTATTTACGTCTGCTTACGTTTCTTCCTCCGATGTTTGTAGTACTTGCTTGATATGTTTATTCACCCTTGTGGTCCTGTGTGGCCTTATTGACTCTGGAACATAGAAGGTGGGTTATTGGGAATG
Organism: Jaltomata sinuosa; assembly: GCA_003996215.1. Lineage (NCBI taxonomy): Eukaryota > Viridiplantae > Streptophyta > Magnoliopsida > Solanales > Solanaceae > Jaltomata > Jaltomata sinuosa. Next base: position 24,142 of record QJPP01005215.1, read on the forward strand.
TTCGCGAATCCCGAACATAAAATATCCTTCTAGGCTGGTTGTGCTTGCTGAGTAGCTTTGGAGCCTGTGCAGGGCCGTTAGGTTGATTGTGAGCTGCTGGGCAACTATTTGTGTTGGTCAATCATTTCCATACATATAAAGAGGATTTATCCATGTTTTACTATGGTTTTGGCTTTGGGCGTACTAGATTTGTTTTCTAAACTTTGCATGGCCCCGGGGGGCCATTTTCGATGGAAATGATTTGGAGATGGTCTGACTTACCTTGTGGATCTTCTTGGGGTAAAAGAAAGTTAAATTATGATTTCTATTACCAGTTTTACTATTAATGCTAGACTCGGCAAGGCCGGGGTGCTAGTTGAGTTTTCTTACTACTTTGAGATGATTTTAGCCTTGGTCGGACCAAGCACATGAAATGACTTTATACTATTTAAACCCAGTTATGCCTGGGCACCCTTGGAGGGGTTTTTGAGACATTTTCTACTACTTTAGTCCTGGACAGGGTCTGGGCATGCATATTCAAGATTGTGTCTCTATCTTGAACTCGGACTTGCTTCCAAATGACATATTTTGATACTGAGTGTTAGTATAGGGTCCAGGACCTCTATGGACCTTGTCGCTTTGGGCCTGAGGCTTTGGGCTGCGTATGACAGAGGGAGGGTATATGGCGCAGTAGAGGTATACGGGCAGTTTCCTTCCATGGAACCTACATGCTGGGCCCGATCGGCACTAGAGGGGGTACATACAAAGATACTATTTCACATGAGATCTTCATGCATCTTATCATTCATTGTTTGAGGCTCCACCCTTATTTGTTGTTTGTCGATTGTACGCTCTGGTAGTATGGGATACCGTAGGGTTTGTTTTCACTTGTTTGTGTTCCTCGATTGTATCAGCGGCCGGGGGACTATAGGTAGACTCTTGTTATTTATTTACGAAATTGTTCCCTCTTACGACTAGGTTGATTTGTTTCTAGATTTGAGATTGATATGATTAGTTCGATCTTTGATTTTTGTTTTCCCGAGCATATCTATATATACTCTTCGCTCCCTTTTCCTTATACTTAAGGTTAACGGTATACCATCTATTTCTTAAACTTATTATGTATATACTGTTATTGCAAGGATCCCAGGTGCGTTATTTCTTGCTTACACCTGTGCCTATTGTGTATGTATTCTACTTTCTAGCCTTGTATGTTGTTTTGTTGACTTCCCTCTGGGCTAGTTCCTGTGTACTTTTCTTTGATTTTTGTGACCACTTGCTTTTATTCTGTCTGTTACTACGCTTTTATCTTATATGTGCCCAGTCGGCCTATGATACCTACTAGGTACCTTATGATTCACATTTGGTGCTCATACTACACTCTACATCTTCAGGTGCACATCCTAGTATGGGCCATCGCGTTAGCTCGTGGAGACTCGTGCGAGGTGATGTTTTTGTGATATTCTAGAGTGAGGGTGAGCTCTTGGCGATCGAAGCTTAGATTTTAGTTATCATTGATTATGTACTCTATTTATGCTCGGAGATAACTTTGTATATATTATTTTGGACCCTTGTACTCCTTATGTATATCCGATTCTTATACACTATGATACCAGGTTTTGGGTTTGGTTTAGCTTCCGCACTATATTTATATTACTCCTGTTATCTATTTTATTCATGTTGTTCCCTTGATTCCGCTTATTAAACTGTTTTCCACTTCGTTTGCTAGCAAGTAACCCATTACTGACCATTTTGGGCTACATGGATTAGTTCGACTACTAGAAGGTTGTAGGGGCCATCATGACCGAGAAATCGGGTTGTGACAAAAATTTATTTTATGGCCAATCAATATATTTGGTTTATTTTCACGAGATTCTGAATAAATTTTGAGGGTCCATTAAAAGATTTGGTTGAAGTTTAGTGTGCAGGTTTTGTTGTATTTTGGTGTAGACCTTTTATTCATAATGTTCACAAGGCTCTTATTGCAATCACAAAATTTGTTCATGGCAAAGAATCTCGATCGTGGTGGGCTATGTCGCAATTGTTTAGAAGGGGTTTAGACAGGTTTGGATCATGTCGGATTATGCTTTGCATTTGTTAGGGAAGGCTTTGTCTCTGCGAAAGAGGGTCATGGGTCCAGGTCATCTTTAGTCTTGGTGATGGGGAGGGTCAGGTTTGAATTCTCAAAAAAGGACCTGAAAGTGACTATTTTCATTCGAATTTCGATTTTAAAGTTCATAATTCATTTTTTGGACCTTGAAAGCTTGTATTTTGGAAATTTTAAAGGCATTGTTCTCATTTTAGCTCGGGGTATGATTCTTACATCCCAATTTCCATTTTTATCATTATTCCTCCATTGGTTTCTTGAATTAATTTGTAAAATAGAATAGAAATTGGGGTTTTTTCCCCAGAGTGGGATTTTTGTATTTCTTCGATCCGAGGACAAATTAATGATCCGTTTTAGCTGATTACAATGTGTGAGTTCTCAAAGCTATGGGTAAACCATTTTGAAAATAAATTTCTAGAGTCAATGCCAAGGCTCGGGTTGACTTTTTAACCTTTGTTTTAAGATGATTCTTTTTATGGTAAAATGGGTGTCTACGAACTCGTTTACTCACCTGTGTTCATGAGAATTTTGTTTCGATGAAACTAGTTTCAAAGACCTTTAATTTGATAGATTCTATGCTATTTAACTCTTTATAGATTAGGAGATATGTGTGTTCAAAGTAAGACCACCTATGAGATTATTTAAAATACTTTCCTATAATAAAATTTTCAACTAGAAATTTTGTTTCAACACTTCCTTTGGCCTCTAACTTTAGTTTAACCCTTCAAATGTAATGACCCTCATGGTTATTTTCTAATTTTCATGGACTTTTTTTACCATTTTAGCCCTTCTTGCAGCTTCTACACTATTTATGTGACTTGTTGAGATTGGTAGCACGCTTCCTGAGATATTTGGTGGGGGGTTTTAGAGGAGTTTTCCTATTATGGAACTTTTAAAGTTAAAATATTTGACTTTGGTAAACATTCTGAGTAAACGAGTTTGGATATCAATTTCGTCAGCGCCATTAGCTTTGGAGGATTTACTTTGGGCTAGTGAGACCTTTGTTTTGGTGTAATGACCCTTCTGGTCATTCTCGTATTTTCACCTTTCTTGTACTGTTAGAGCATGTTTGTAGCGGCTCTAAGTCATTTATGACTTGTTGAGACCGATAGTTTGGTGCCCGGGCAGTTTGTTTAGTCTGTTGGGCCGTTCCTAGATTTAGAGCTTCAACTTTGGAAATCATTGACTTTGGTCAACATTCTTAACTATCATTCTCGGAATTAAATTCTGATAGTTCTGTTAGCTCTGGAGTGAGGACTTTGGTCTAGTTGGATCATTGGTCAGGATCCAGGAGTTATTCAGTGTGGAAATATCTCTAATTTTATATTTTAGGCCAGTTGGGCTTGTATGGTTGACTTTGGTCAATATTTAGGGAAGACAGCCTTGTATGGAAATTCTGTTAGCATCGTTAGCTCCATAACGTCAAGTTTAGACTAGAGGGACCATTCATTCAAGTCTCGAGGCGTCTGGACTTGATTTCAGCCATTAGGTTCCATTTTGGAAATAGTTGGCCTAAGGTTGATTTTGGGCGTGGGACTCGCTTTTCATTAAATTGACCTTCGATGGAATTTTCATCAATTTTGTTTGATCTAGAACGCCATTTTTAGTTGAATAGCTCTGCTCGGTTATGTTCACGGGACCCCAGATGTGTTTTCGAGGGTCCATCGGAGAAAATTCTTAGTTGAGGTTTGTTGTTGGCAGCTGGTGCTGTCATGGCACTAGCATAGCCTTTTCACATGTGGTGGCGGCATGCGTTCGCGTAGGCATATGCCAGCCGCCCCTCTGCCATGCCTTCATGTAGGTGTTGCCCCGACTGCATTCGCAGGCCCGCGTACACGGTATCTTAGCCGAGTTCGTCCAAGGCATTTGCCTGGCCTTGCCAGTGCTTAGCCTTCGCATGCGCGCTGACTGCTCGCGTTTATGTGCCCATATAGGCGGTTGCCTGCAGTATTTGCATAGGCACGCATGGCAGCCCTTTAAGTTGTTGTTGTTGTTCTTCTTCTTTCTTCATTTTAAACCAAGAACCCATTTCCTCCATATCTACCAGCTCCCAAACTCCTTATTGCTCCACTTTTGACCACTAAATTATTGGGGTGTTTTCACCATTTCATCGTGGTCATTCTTCCATCTTATAATCTGGCAAGTTGTTACTAAATTCTGAACTTGTTCATTCTTTAATTCCTCTCCGTCGTTGTAAATTCTTGTAGCTCAAAATTGGTTGTAGATTCTTCCCTCTTGTTAATTGCATGCTTCGTGGGCTAATTGGAAAAACTTCCTTGGTTCATTTTCCTCGATTGTGGTAAGTAATTCTTGCCAAATTTCTGGTTTTTCGTTCTTAAATTCCCTTTGGTTTCTTGAATTGTATGGGCTGTTTCAACTAGATTTTCATGCCCAAATTCTTCAATTTCCGGGGCATGCTCTCCTATGATCATTGTGATTATTTTGTATGCTTTTGTTTTGGTTTTGGATTGTAGGCCTCGCGGGCCCACATTGGGCCCGAATTTTGACTGAGCTATCCTTATAGAATTATGGGTACCGTTAGTCTTGTATTAACACCTAGATTATTGTGTTGATAGTGGTTCGCAATTGGGAGCTTCCTAGAGCAGTTTGAGCCTGGACAACACTATTCCCGCAACTAGTCATCAAACGACAGGTAGTTTGTGGTTTCCCCTATCTAGACTCTGCGTATATAAACTACAAATGCTCTAATTAGTATCCTTGGGAGGTTTGTTATAGGTTGGTATCCCAGACCTTGTCCGCCTTTTTGTTTGTTTATTTCATACGTTATTTATAGTATTCGCGTATTATTATATATTACTCTCGTGGTCCTGTGCGGCCTTGTATTATATATTACTCTCGTGGTCCGTGAGTCCCGAACTTAGAGCTTTTATCTCAGGCTGGTTATGTCTGTTGTAGAGTTGTTGAGCCTATGCAGGGGTGATGGGAATGTTGTGAGCCACTCTGGGCTAAACTTATTATCTGCGAGCATAGTCATTCATGAAAAAGGATTTTCTGCATGTTTTACTACTATTTTGACTTCGGGCCAACTATCACCATTTTTTTTCTAAACCTTGCATGGCTTGAGGGGCTATTTTCGGTATAAATGATGATAAAATGGAATTTTTATGTTGACTGGTGGATTTTCTCGAGATAGAAGTTTGTACTATGAGTTTCTCAATGGTTTTCTTACTGATTCTAAACTCGGTGAGGCCGAAGCGTTAGACATAATTGATGATGGTTTTAGACTCAGACACGCTCTGGGCACCCTTGAGAGGGTTATAGAGACACTTATCACTAATTTAGACCAGAATATACTTTGGGCACCCTTGAGAGTATCTTTTGAGAATACTACTACTGTTTTAGACCTGGTTTGATTCCGGGCATGTACTACAAGGTTCTGAGTGTTGAGCTACAATTTGAGATTGAGTTAGTATGTGGTCGAGGACCTCTATGGACCCTTTTGTCCCTCGGCAACTGACTACAGAGCGATGCATGTGCCAGGAGGAGGGGTGTACGGCGGAGTAGAGGTACACAGGTAGAGTCCTTTCATGGGTCCTGCCTCTACATGGGACCATGGGGTACCTAAGAGGAAACATACGGGTTACGTTTGCATCATATCATAATCATGCATTTGGTATTTTAATTCCACCCTTGTTTGTTGTCTGTTCACTATATGCTCCGATTGTATAGGCGGCCGAAGGGTTTGTTTTCAATTGATTGTGTTCCTCGATTGTATAGGCGTCCGTTAGGACTGTAGGTAGATCTTATTACTTTTGTTGTTTAGTAGCGCTAACTTGGACTTTTGGTACCGATTAGATGAGTGGTTTTAGCCTGTTGAGGCCACCTATATTTGGGACTATAAGTATTGAGAGGCTAGTGGGTCGCATATTACTGAGATGCGGATTGTGTAGCGTTCCAAGCAGATGTAGGGTTTTGTTTCCCGTTTTATCTTGGCTTGATTAGCATATTAGGGCACTTGAGGATTAACTATTCCATCTTAGGCTTTGACTTGTGAGTTGTTTGCATCTATTTTAATCTTGGTATTGAATGTCTTAGGCTTATTTCTATTAGAATGTGATTTGTAGTTCGGCTTTGTCTCACTTTCCTTCTTTCACGTTATTTTGAGGTTACCGGTATATCGTCCCTCTCTTTAAATTCTCCTTATATATACTATTGTTGCAAGGATCCCAGGTGTGTCCTCTTCCTTCATTCAAATGAGTATCTGTGTATCTGTATCTTCTGTGCTAGCATGTTATTCATGTACTCTTTGTTGGATTACTCATGTGCTAGCTTCCTTATGCTTCTCCCTTATTTTCTTTGACTATCTTCTTGTATTCTGCTTTTTACGGGTTTTATATTTTATATGTGCTCAGTTTGCCGATGATGCCTACTGGGTACCTATTGCTTAGCAATTGGTGCTCATACTACACTTCTGCAGTTTTGGGTGCAGATATTAGTTGAGCTTTTTTCGTTGATTGCATTGAAGACTCGTGCTACTTTTGGGATCTTCGAGACTAGGGTGAGCTCTTGGCGGTCGGGGCTTGACCACATCTCATCTTGTACTGATACTCTTGTATATTCAGAGACAGTTGTACTTATCATTTATTACTTTTAGAACTTGTATTTTATTAGAAACTTATGTACTCTCGATACCAAGTCTTGGGGTTGGAGTAGTTTTCTTATATATATTTGGGTTTTTGCTTCCTCTTTGTCTATCTTTATATTCTGCTTCTGCTTATTTCCTGCTTATTGGGTGTGTTGGTTAGGTAGTAGCCCATTACTGACTGTTCTGGGTTACGAGAATTGGTTCACCTACTGGGGGGTTATAGGTGCCATCATGACTTGAGAAATTGGATCGTGACAGCTTGGTATCAGAGCCTAGGTTTATTGGTATCATGGTATAAAAGCATGTGTCTAAGTAGAGTCTCGTGGATCGGTATGATGATGTCCTTATCCTATCTGTGGGAGGCTGCAGGGCATTGTAAGGAAAAGTTCCATCTCCTTGTCTCATTATCATGTATTCCTGGATCTATTGACTTCTAAACTTTAGTTGTTTCATTCCTTCTTAGATGCCTAAGACGAGTTCGACAATAATTGGTGTCGAGGCTTCTATGCCTGTTGCCTCAGTGCTTCCATAAGTACCAGGACTTTAGAGTGAGAGTAGATTGCATCAGATAGGGGGTGTAGGACCAGCCCAGCCTCTTATTAGATTCATAGCTACCCAGTTCTTTAGGATACCATGGCTAGGACTTTGAGTCCTTCGGTAGGTGTTTTAGTACCCGGTTCTTTGATCGGTGTTTCAGTTAGGGTTGAGCTTCCTTTTCTTCAACAGGGTTGTTTTCAGTCTTGGGCTACGAGGCGAGGTTTCATAAGATGGTTAAATATACTTCCAGGACTGTGCCTTCAGAGTTTGATAGGGTTCATAGCTTTGCTGGAGGTTTTATATCACTGCTCCATTTATCGACCGAGCAATTGGTTATAGTTGGGACTACCTTTCTTTAGGTAGTGGCTCATACTTGGGCTATCGAGGGTTTGTACCATGAGTCTTATAGGGGTAGTGCTAAGAGACATCGTTACCAGGCCAGTTTCAGTTACTCTGCAGGTTTTAGAGGATGGGGGTATAGGGAATGTTGAGCTTAGAGGACATGGTACGTGTCAGATTTTTCAAGGATCGCTTCCAGGTTGTGTAGGTCATGGTGGCCGGTTAGGTTTGGTGAGATCTCCTTGCCCGTATGTACCCAGTGGGAGCTGTTTTTAGTGTGGTAGTCGTGGGCAACTTGAAAGGGATTGCCCCACGATTCCACCTTCCAGTTAGAAGGGTCAAAAGATGTTATCTCCCAGGACTTCAGTACCACCAGCTAGAGGTGGAGTGCAGGGTAGTAGGGGTGGTCCCCAGGTGGTTAGAGGTGGATTTTGGGCCTGTAGTTCAGGTAAGGTTTATTGTTGGTGCGGTGAACATAGGCACTTTGCTAGGAATTGCCCCATAATCGTGTATCCTGGTCAGCCTGGTTGTTATGATTGTGGAGATATTGGTCACCTTTATTGAGTTTGTACCCGACAAGGAATGGTTGAGCTTTCATCTTCGGCTACTCAGTCCGGAGTTAGACCCTGTCAGTCTGATGCCCCTCTTTATGGGACAGAGGTAGAGGATCGTGATATTGTTTCTCCAGGTATGACTCTGTTTACCTTCAGTTTGTGATAGCCTTGCTCGTGTTCTGATTCTCCCCTTTTTGTGTGTTTGGTTATGTTCTTTCTTGTTGTACTTGTTTAGTTGACTTACTGTCTAAGTTTGTAGTTTTGTTCGTGTATTTTTAGGTAGGTCATCTCTTTTTAGTAGTGGATAGGGTGAGTTGTCCTTGAGAGGTGTTTTCCCAAGGTTGTAGATCATGGGTTGATTTGCTAAGCCCACTTCTTATTCATTGTGGTTCTAGGCTTGGTTTGGGTCTCCCTTTTTAGCGGTCCTAGATGGTTGTTTCCTAGGCCATTATCTAGCGTGGCTAGAGGTCCTTGTATTAGTTCAGTGTGATACCAGTGGTAGTGCTAGAGTTTGAGATCCTGTCTAAAGTTTAGTGGTGTTGGTTATGCTAGTGAGCATTGGTCGGTTTTGTTTTCTCGGGTGATTTGAATCGACCTTCCTTAGTCGTTGGGTTGCTAAGTTAACAGGTTTGGCCTACCCTCGTTATGTTGTATCAAGTGTTGCCAGTAGGAGTTGTGGGAGCTAAGATAATAGCTCCAGGTTGCATTTGAGAGAAAGCATGTAATGTTTGGTATTTCCTTGAAAAGGGTTTTATTGGGTTTGAGAAGGAGGGTGATGACTCCTTATTCGTGCTTATGTGTTTTAGTAGTTGGCTGAGGTGACGGCTATGAGATTTTTTGGGTTTGTATGTTGTTGGCATGATTTGACTGACTATTGATTGTAGTAGCTTTTCTTCGATTGTTCCGAGGTTAGAATTCCTTTTTTGTGAGAGATAGAGGTAGTGGTCATTTTCAGAACTACCTTTGGGGACTCCTCGCATCAGTTGTGATGTTCGGTAAATGATCCAAGCCTTTGTAGCATTTTGGTTTTGGGCAAATGGTATGTTCATAGCTTAGCTGAATCCAGTTCCTAAGTGTTCATCGACAGTGTATGGGTCTACACAGAGGTTCGATAGAGGTATTCGTTGCCAACTAGTATTGGGTTTAAAAATCATGGGATAGCAAGCTACTCTGAATGGTTCATGGTTGGTTTTTTTCGATTGTGGTTCCTTGAGTTAGAAGGCAACCAATTCGGATAAGTTAGCTTCCCTATTTTAGTTATGGAATGATAGTTGGCCTTCGACACTTTGTCTTTGGCTAACCTTTGAGCTAGGCTGGAAATTCCAGATTTTAGCGTTGTTCTAGATAGTACGAGGTTCCTTCTATAATGTTTGGACAGACTCGGCGGAATAAGTTCGAGATTTAGCGATAGTGTACTATGTGTGATCAGATTTTATGAGTTGAGAATAGTGAGGTTATTATGGGTTCTAATGATACTTTGAGGTTGGTGTTCACCTTTTCATTTCGACGGTTGAAAGCTTGATTAGTTGGTTCTTCAAGGGTTTTCTATTATGTGGGGTTCCAGTGTTGGTTAGACTAATCCAGTATGGACTAGAAGTTTGGGATGTTGTATGCTTCTGATTTGGTAGTTGGTGTGCTGATGCAGTAGAATGGTTGAGTTGAGCCAAAGAGGTGAATTGATGGGTTATGCAAATTTTTATAGCTAGATGGAGGCCTTAGACTTCACGCACCCTTTCCTTGCCTATGAGGTGTTCTGAATCGATATTCGTAGCGTGGTCGACTTTTTTCTGAGTTGAGACTAGTAAGGTGATTTTAGAATTCATATATTATCTGAGTGTTTGAAGCAGCAGCAGTATTTCCAAGCATTTGGAGCTGGTTAGTGGTTACAGACCTTGTGGTAGGTTACAACACTCTTTGCAGCGTCTTGGTTTTTGCTTGGGTCATTTGGGCAGGTTGCCCTGGTTTATTCAGTTTCTGTAGTTTCAAACTTGGTGCAGTTCAGCGAAGTTTGGTTCATTCTATAGTCAGAGGGTTCTCCATTGGCACAGGGTGTTATTGCATGCCTTTCCTAACCCTGGTGTGCAAACTTTATCCAGGTTCAGATGGTTGGTTTAGTTAGGTTCAGTTATCGAGTTTGATGTTAGCAAAAAGTGTTTGTTCATTAGTTGATGGTTAGTCGGGACAGGTAGCTCTAGTTTTCGAGGATACTCTATGGGTTGTCATCTTGGATGGCAAGGCTAGTAAGTTATAGCTTAGCTTGGGTTGAATTTGAGTATAAAGGGGGACTTCCTTCTTGGTGAAGGATAGGCGGGAACCATGGATCTCCGGTGTTTAAGCTGACGTTCCAAGAGTTGTCTGAATGTTCGACTTATATGAAACTTTTGATGGGTGATCCAAAAGGATTCAGTTCAGGGTAAAGGGTTTTTGCGGTTCAAAAAGTTCAGTAGTTAGAGTTTTAGGTTGATGGCTTCTTGGTGAACTTGGTTGTGGTTTCAAGGATTCGAGTCCGTGTGTTGATCACCTTGATTCTTTGGTTTTGGTGTTATGTTGGTACTTCCCGATTGAGATTCTAGAGGTTTAGTTTGGGTTGGTAGATCCTTGGAGTTTTGAAGTTTAAGTTTGAAATCTAGCTTGGTTAGTAAGGATTTGGACTTAGTAGCTTTTTGTGGCTTCGTTCTATTGGGTGCCATCCAGTTGAGGAGGCTACCCAGGTTTTCTGAGAGAGTAGTGCGAGCTTTGTGCCCACATTTGTTAAGCCTTTGCTTTTATCTTCTTTCTTGACTTTCGGGGATGAAAGTCCTTTTTAGTAGTGGATGATGTAATGACCCTTCCGGTCATTCTCATCTTTTTGCCTTTATTATACTGTTAGAGCAAGCCTGTAGCGGCCGCAAGTCATGTATGACTTGCTGGGATTGGTAGTTCAGTGCCCGGACCGTTTGTTTGGTATTTTTGTCCATTCCTGGATTTAGAGTTTCAACTTTGGAAATCGTTGACTTCAGTGAACATTCTTAGCTATCATTCTCGAAATCGAATTCCGACAGTTTTGTAGAGCGTGGACTTTGGTCTAGTTGGACCATTGATCGGGATACAGGAGCTATTCAGCGTTGAAATCTCTCTCGTTCTATGTTTTCAGGCCAATTGGGTTTATATAGTTGACTTTGTTCAACATTTGGGGAAGACGGCCTTGGATGGAAATTCCATCAGTGTCATTAGCTCAGGAATGTCGAGTTTAGGCTAGAGGGACCATTGGTTCAGGTCCCAAGGCTTCTGGACTTGATTTCGGCCACTGGGTTCCATTTTGGAAATAGTTAGCCTAAGGTTGATTTTGGGTGGGGACCACTTCATTAAATCAACCTCCAATGGGATTTTCCTCAATTTCATTGGATCCGGAATGCCGTTTCTAGTTGAATAGCTCTTCTCGTTTGTGTTCAAGGGACCCCATATGTGCTTTCGAGAGTCCGTGAGAGAAAATTCTAAGTTGAGGTTTGTTTTTGGCAGCTGGTGCTATCACAACACTAGCACATTATTCGCATACGCAGTGTCCGCCTGCATTTGCCTAGGCATATGCCAGCTGCTCCTCTACCATACCTTCGCGTAGGCGCTGCCCTAACTGCATTCGCAGGCCTTCGTACGCGGTAGCCTTGCTGCGTTCGGGCAAGGCAGGTGCCTGGCCTGGACAGCGCTTGGACTTCGCATGCACGCCAGCTGCCCGTGTTCGCGTGCCCGCGTAGGCGGTGGCCTGCCGCGTTGGCGTAAGCATACCTGGAAGCCCTTTAAGTTTTTCTTCTTCTTCTTTCTTCATTTTAAATCAAGAACCTATTTCCTCCATAGGTACCAGCTCCCAAACTCCTTATTGCTCCACTTTTGACCACCAAATTATGGAGGTGTTTTCACCATTTCATCGTGGTCATTCTCCCGTCTTATAATCCGGCAAGTTGTTACTTAATTTCAAACTTGTTCATTCTTTAATTCCTCTCCATCGTTGTAAATTTTTGGAGCTTGAAATTTGTTGTAGATTCTTCCTTCTTGTGAATTGCATGCTTCGTGGGCTCATTGGAAACACTTCCTTGGTTCATTTTCCTCGATTGAGTTAAGTAATTCTTGCCAAATTTCTGGTTTTTCGTTCATAAATTCCCTTTGTTTCTTGAATTGTATGGGCTGTTTCAACTCGATTTTCATGCCCAAATTCTTCAATTTCCGAGGCATGCACTCCTATAATCATGGTGATCATTTTGTATGCTTTCGTTTTGGTTTTGGGTTGTGAACCCCGCGGGCCTGCTTTGAACTCAAATTTTAGCCCGGCTATCCTTATAGCATTATGGGTACCATTAGTCTTGTATTAACGCCTAGATTATTGTGTTGATAGTGGTTTCGCAATTGGGAGCTTCCTGGAGCAACCTGAACCTGGACGATGTCATTCCAGCAGCTAGTCTGTCACTCCTCAAGGATACCCCCTAAACGTAACACGGTACCACAAGTGTCCCAAGTTAACCCTTGGTCATAGTATACTCAGTCATTCATAAGAAAACATAGTGGAAGCATAAATAGGAGTTAGACAAATCCCATGCATAAATGGTAAAGTCATGATAAAACACAATCTGAATGAGAGACTCGAATACTTTCTATGTCGTAAAAGCCTCTACACATGACATAAGGAGTTGCCAGGACAAGACCCTAGCCAACTCAAAGTACGAAAGTAAATAGTCATAACATAACTAGGATCATAACTAGTCCTCAAACTATGAGGACTCACCAACACTGACTGGAAATGACATGCGGTCTCTAACCACGTGCCTGAAGGAGGGAACCTGAATCTACATCATCAAGAGGATGCAGCGTAAAATATGCGTCAGTACTATAGGATGTACTGAGTATGTTGGTTATGCATGATCATGATAAAAATATACTTAAAACATGCTTAAAATGAGCTCGTTTGTGACAAGAGATAACATGAGTAAATATCAACGAATAAGGCATAAAACATGAAGTAAAGTCAAGATTCAAAGTAGAGTATCATATAACTTCATATCTTGAAAATAATCATGCGGGAGTTTTTCTTAACCGACATAAACCATGATGAGCTACATGGAGTCAAGTGTCATGCACCACACTGAAAAAGGTTGTCCTAACCGGCCAAGGTTAGAACCATGTCATACCAGGATCCTGTCATAAGGCACAGAGGGCACCTATGGTGGCACGTAGTTTTGGGACTAAGGTTACTCTTACCCAATCCAACTCGGTGCTAAATATTACTCCCAAAACATAACATGAAGCTCAGATGCATGTGATATATCTAGATGTCAAAGTTGTTCATAAACATGTTCATAACCTGGATCTTCATACTACTCACTAATCTTAGTTTAGAAAATGATTCATTAGCATTGATGGCACATCGGGTTTCTTGTCTTACATGATAATTCATAACTTGAAAACTTGCATGGCTCTAGATCAATTTTATAATAACATATACTTTCATAGAACATAGGAACTAGGCATGCATTTGCTTGAAATTCATGAAAACATGCTATCAAATACCCAATTTACTTGAATATTCATGCATGTAGAATTTGCTATAATTAGAGTTCAATTCATGAGATAGGAATTCACATGTAAAAACCCATGCAAAATCATGCAATTTAATAGTAATTTCATAGTAAAATCATGAGAAGACAATTTATAATAAAGCCCGTAAGAATTTGGGTAAGAACCCTAATTTGAAAGTTCATGAAATCAAAATAGAAATTAGGAGTTTTTGGCACAAGGGTTCAAAGAACCCATTGTTGAATACCCACATACCTTGATTGAAGCTAACCCAACTGAAATTGAAAAGAAAAGGAGGCTTGAACTTGGAGCTTGAAACTTGGAGCTTGAAGGAGTTCTTTCCCAAATTGATAGATGAATGAGAGATAAAGAGAATCTTAGGCTAAATGGGGTAGAAACCCTACTAAACGTGGTCAAAACGACCTCACTTATGAGTAAAAAGGGTGGGTAGTTATAGAAATATCCCTGAGATTTAAGTAGGAAAAAGTTGTTAAAACCTCGGCTTCAGGTTCCACGGGTCCCTTCCACGAGCCGTAGAAGGAACCACATTTCATGGACTGGACTCGTGGTTCCTGAGCCCAAAATACAAGCTGCAGATAAAGTCCTACGGTGTAACATGACGACTCATGGAAACTTCCACGAGTTGTAGAACCAATTCGTGGTTCCAGGGGAATTGACCACTCTCTGTCTGATTTCCACGAGTTGGTTCCATGACCCATGGAAATGTCCACGAACCAATAAACTAACCTGTGGTTCTTAGACCTGAGTATTGTCTGCCGGACTGGAATCACGAGTCCCTTCCACGACTCGTGGAACAATCCACGTCTCATGGACTTGACCCGTGATCTCTGAAAGTTTCAAAATTCTACAAGTTTCTGAGTTTGAAAGCTGGATTGAATTTTGGGGTGTTACAATATCTCCCCCTTGGGATCATTCTTCCTCGAATGAAGACTAAGCAAGGAAAACAGGAGAGAAAACAGACCTACAAAACAAAACACATGAAAACCAAGGTATAAACATGAAAACTCAGATTTTCAACTTGAAACATGATAAACTAACTCCGGAAGACATGAATGCATGCTAAAATAATGAGAGGAACCGATGGAATAGAATCTCAGGGACATACTAAGGAGGAAACTATTGCCTCAAGCTGAAACTAAATCAAAAGGAAAGAGATGAGGGCACCTGGCTTTCATGGCTGCTTCTGCTTCCCAAGTAGCTCCCTCAACTAGTTGATTTCTCCAAAGGACCTGTAATGAAGCGACTTCTTTATTTCTTAACCTCCAAATCTGACAATCAAGAATCTCCACGGGAGCTTCCTCATAAGTAAGGTTATCCTTCACACTTACATCTTCCAAAGAAACAATCAAGGTCAGATCACCAACACACTTCTTCAACATAGAAACATAGAAAACCGAATGAACCACTTCTAAATCTGATGGCAAGTCTAACTCATAAGCAAAACTACCAACTCTCCTCATAATCTGATAGGGACCTATAAAATGGGAACTAAGTTTCCCTTTCTTGCCAAATCTCATCACACCCTTCATGGGTGACACTTTCATAAACACCCAATTATCAACCTCAAACTGCAACTCTCTCCTTCTCACATCCACGTATGATTTCTGACGACTCTGAGCGGTCTTCAACCTTTCCCTAATGATCTGAACCTTCTCCATGGTCTCATGGACCGAATCTGGACCAATCAAAGTTGCCTCACCTACCTCAAACCAACCAATAGGAGACTTATACCTTCGCCCATAAAGTGCCTCAAAAGAAGCCATATGGATGGTAGAATAAAAGTTGTTGTTGTAGCAAAACTCGATAAGAGGTAAGTGATCATCCTAATTTCCTTTGAAATAAATCACACAAGCTCTCAACATGTCCTCCAAAATCTGAATGGTACGCTCTGCATGGCCATCCGTCTGAGGGTGAAAAGTTGTGCTAAGCTTAACCTGAGTACCAAGGCTCTTCTGAAAAAACTTCCAAAAGTGGGATGTGAACTGAGTACCCCTATCAGAAATGATAGACAATGGAACACCATGCAATCTAACTACCTCCCGAATTTAGAGTCTGGCATAATCATCCACTGAATCCATAGTCTTAACAACCAAAAAGTGGGCTGATTTGGTCATTCTCTCCACAATCACCCAAATAGATTCGTGTTGCCTTTGAGTACTAGGCAAACCAGTAATGAAGTCCATATTGATCGCTTCCCACTTCCAAGTAGGAAGGTCAATATCCTAATTCATACCACTCGGTCGATGATGCTCTACTTTCACTTGCTAACAGTTGGGACACTTAGCCACAAAACCGGCTATGTCCCTCTTCATACCATTCAACCAATAGACTTCACATAGATCACGGTACATCTTTGTGGCACCAGGGTGAATGGAATATTTGGAACTATGAGCCTTAGTCAAAATCTGCTATCTCAACCAATCTACATCTGGCACACACAATCATCCCTGATAACGAAGCACACCATCTCCCCCTTGGGAGAAAACCTCAACCCTTTGCTGATGGAATGCACCCTTTAGCTGAAGCAAAATAGGATCACTGTCTTGCTTTGCCTTCACTTCAGCTACCAAGGATGATTCAGAACCATTCTGAATAATAACACCACCTTCTATCGATTCCATAAGGCGAACTCCTAATCGAGCAAGTCGATGAACATCCTTGGCCAATTCTTTCTTTCCGTCCTCAACCGAAGACACACTACCCATACATAACCTACTAAGTGCATCCACCACGATCTTGGCTTTACCCAGTTTCTAAAGCACACTCATATCATAATCTTTAAGAAGCTCAAGCCATCTCCTTTGACAAAGATTCAATTCCTTTTGAGTGAACACATACTGAAAACTCTTATGATCGGTGAACACATCCACGTGAACACCATACAAGTAGTATCTCCAAATCTTTAAAGAAAAAACCACGGCCGCTAACTTAAAGTCATGAGTAGGGTAGTTCTTCTCATGAATCTTAAGCTGTCTCAAAGCATAAGCAATCACTTTACCATGCTGCATCAACACACAACCCAAACAAATCCTAGAAGCATCACAATAGACAACAAAGTAATCTAGGCCCTCGAGTAGAGCAAACACTGGAGTTATGGTCAATCTCATCTTCAATTCCTGAAAGTTCTTCTCGCATAGATCAGACTACTGAAATTTAACCTTCTTCTAAGTCAACTGAGTCAATAGGGCAGGAGTGGAAGTAAATCCTTCCACAAATCTCCTGTAGTGACCAGCCAAACCCAAAACGCTCCTTATATCAAATAGGGAAGTGTGTCTAGGCCAGTTCTTTACTGCCTCAATCTTTTGAGAATCAACTCGAATACCATCTCTAGTCACAACATGACCCAGAAAAGAAATAGAACGCATCCAAAACTATCAATTGCTAAACTTAGCAAATAACTATCGATCCTTGAGAGTTTGGAACACAACTCTCAAATGGTCCACATGCTCCTCCTCACTCCGAGAATAGATAAAAATATCATCAATGAAAATAATCGCAAACATATCCAAATACTACTTGAACACACGGTTCATCAAATCCATAAAGGTTGTAGGTGCATTCTTTAGACCAAAAGACATAAACACAAATTCATAATGACCATACTGAGTTCTAAAGGTTGTCTTTTAAATATCACACTCTCTAACATGAAGTTGATGATACCCGGATCTAAGTTCAATCTTGGAGAAGATACTAGCACCCTGAAGATGATCGAACAAGTCATCAATCCTAAGAATGGGATACTTATTCTTATTTGTCACCTTGTTAAAATGACGGTAGTGGATACACATTCTGACGGAACCATCTTTCTTTTGCAAAAATAAGACTGAAGCACCCTATGGAGAGATGATGGGTCGAATAAAACCCTTATCAAGGAGATGTTTCAACTGATCATTCAATTTATTAAGTTTCATAGGAGCCATTTGATAGAGAGGAATAGAGATAGGATTCATATCAGAAAGAAGATACATCCCAAATTTGATCTCTCGCTTGGGAGGGACTCTGGGCAAATCTTCGGCAAACACTTCTGGGAACTCATTCACAATAGGAACAAACTAAAAGGATGGGGTTTTGGACTCTGTGTCCATAACTCGAACTATATAATAAACATAACCCTTAGAAATCATCTTCCTAGCCTTATGATAAGATATGAAATGACCCTTCAAGGATGGAGGACTACCTTGCCACTCTAAGACATGCTCATTTGAAAATTTGAAATTAATGACTCAAGTGCGACTATCAACCAAAGCATAACAAGCACACAACCAATCCATACTAAGAATAACATCAAAATAAGTCATCTACAACTCTACTAGATCCGCTAAAGTGACTCTATAAAGGACTGAGATAGGCAAATTTTGGTAGATTATTTTGGCTAGGACTGACTCACCAACAAGAGTAGAAACACAAAAGGATTCTAAAGGCTGATCCGGACTAATCTTACACTGACAAGCCACATAAGGGGTCACAAAAGATAAGGAGGCACCATGGTCTAAAAAAGCATACACATCGAAGAAGACTTTTAACATACCAGTAACAAACATCTGGGGAACTCTCCTGGTCCTGACGAGAGGACATGGCATAAAGGCAGTTCTGGCACTGACTGCAAGAACTAGAAGCAGTGCCCTGCTAGGCTGGTCGACTTCCTGGGCTGCTGGGGTAGACTAAGTCTTGCTACCTCTCTGTACCTTCTAGATGAAGAGCAATCCCTAATCATTTGTCCAGCCTATCCATACCCAAAGCATGCACCTGTGCCATAACGACACTCTCCCAGGTGATTCTTTCTACACTTGCAGCAAATAGAGTAGGAAGATCCCTTTGCAACACTCCCCTATGACTGCAAATAAGAACCAGATACCCTACTAGTCTAATCATGATGAGGCCTAGGGGCCTGGGTAGGAGATCTAACAGAAGAATGAATGGGACCTGATGATTTATTCTGGAAAAAAAAAAGCGATGCCCGTCTCCGAACCTATGATGGCCAAAACCTAAACCCTCGGATCTAACCCTCTTGTTCTCCCTTGCCATATCCTTTAACTTGTCTCTCTCAATCTGATAAGCATGAGTTATGAGATGGGAAATGTTCATATCACTGAATAGCATAGCAGACCTATACTTTTTCTTCACCAAATCCAATACTTCATAGATGTACTTACTCATATGATCCTCCAGGTCCGCTACCATAGATGGAGCATACCTAGAAAACTGAGTGAACCTCAAACTATACTCCTGGACTATCATCGATCCCTATCTCAAGTTCACAAACTCCTCGGCCGTAGCTTGACTCAACTCTCGGGGAAAGAACCGGTCGAGGAAAGCCCTCTCAAAACACTCCCATGCCATAGGGACTACGTCCCTAGCTCTATCATTTTTCCACTCAGTAAACCAGATATGAACTACGTCCTTTACCTGGTAGGAAGCTAGCTCAACACTCTAAACTCCAACAACCTGCATCACCTCAAAGATTTTCTTTACTTCATTCATAAAGTTAAGTGGATCCTCACCAACCTTCAAACCCCAGAATTTTGGCAGGTTCATACAGACAAAATCTCAAACTCAGGCCGCTACTCTACCATGAGGGTGAACGGGGATGGGAGCATGCTGATTGTCTTAGGCATCCATAGTATGGGCCAACATGTGAATAGCATTCCAAAACTCTATATTTCATGACCTCAGGGTCGGGAATCGGAGAATTTGCATTTCGGGCAGCTTGGCAAGGCATGACACAACGTGGAGGCATAATCTGAAATGCATAAATATTGGGTTAGAGGAGTATTTAGAGTTAACTTCTATCACATAATATAGATCATGAAAGAAGTGAAGACTTTCCTAAAACATCTCATAGCCTCCCTCTCATAGATATGGCGCGCTTCACACCCATGAAAGAGACTCTACATGATGCAGCTTTCAGACACCCTAGGACTCTTGAACCTGAGGCTCTAATACCAAGTTTTTCACGCCCTGAGGCTACCCCCTAGATGTAACACAAGACCCGGGACCACAAGTGTCCCAAGTTAACCCTTGGTCATAGCATACTTAATCATTCATAAGAAAACATAGTGGAAGCATAAATAGGAGTTAGACAAATCCAATCCATAAATGGTAAAGTAATGATAAAACACAATCTGAATGAGAGACTCAAATATTGTCTATGTCTGAAAAGCCTCTACACATGACATAAGGAGTTGCTAGGACAAGACCCTAGCTAACTTGAAGAACGAAAGTAAACAGTCATAACATAACTAGGATCATAACTAGTCCTCAAACTATGAGGACTCACCAATACTGACTGGAAATGGCCTGCGGTCTCTAGTCACGTGCCTGAGGAAGGGAACCTGCATCTACATGATCAAGAGGATGCAACGTAAAATATGCGTCAGTACTATAGGATGTACTGAGTATGTGAGTTATGCATGATCAAGACAAAAACATACTTAAAACATGATTAAAATGATCTCATTCGTGACAAGAGATAACATGAGTAAATATCAAGGTATAAGGCATAAAACATGAAGTAAAGTGAAGATTCAAAGTAGAGTATCATATAACTTCATAGCTTGAAAATAATCATGTGGGAGCTTCTCTTAACCGACATAAATCATGATGAGCTATATGGCATCTAGTGTCATGCACCCACACTGGAAAAGGTTTTCCTAACTGACCAAGGTTAGAACTATGTCATACCAGGATCCTGTCATAAGCCACAGAGGGCAACTACAGTGGCACATATATCTGGGACTAAGGGTACTCTCACCTGGTCTAACTCAGTGCTAAATACTACTCCCAAAACATAGCATGAAGCTCACATACATGTGACATATATAGATGTCAAAGTTTGTTCATAAACATGTTCATAACCCAGATCTTCATACTACTCACGAACCTTAGTTTAGAAAATAATTAATGAGCATTGATGGCACATCGTGTGTCTTGTCTTGCATGATAATTCATAACTTGAAAACTTGCATGGCTCTAGCTCAATTTCATAATAACATATACTTTCGTAGAACATAGGAACTAGGCATGCATTTTCTTGAAATTTATGAAAATATGCTATCAAATACCCAATTTACTTGAATCAATTTATGTATGTAGAATTTGCTATAATTAGCCTTCAATTCATGAAATAGGAGTTCGCATATAAAATTCCATGCAAAATCATACAATTTAATAGTAATTTCATACTAAAATCATGAGAAGACAATTTATAACAAAGACCATAAAAATTTGGGTAAGAACCCTAATTTGAAAGTTCATGAAATCAAAATAGAAATTAGGGGTTTTGAGTACAAGGGTTCAAGGAACCCATCATTCAATACCCACATACCTTGATTGAAGCTAACCCAACAAAAATTGAAAAGAAAAGGAGGCTTGAACTTGGAGCTTGAAGAAGTTCTTTCCCAATTTGGTAGATAAATGAGAGATAAAGAGATTCTTAGGCTAAATGGGGTAGAAACCCTACTAAAAGTGGCCAAAACAACCTCACTTAGGAGTTAAAAGGGTGGGTAATATAGAAATATCCCTGGGATTTAAGTAGGAAAAAGCTATTAAAACCTCGGCTTTAGGTTCCACGGATCCCTTCCACGAGCCATAAAAGGAACCACAGTTCGTGTACTAGACTCGTGGTTCCTGAGCCCAAAATACAAGCTGCAGATAAAGTCCTATGATTTAACAGGATGACTCATGGAAACTTCCACGAGTCGTAGAACCAATTCGTGGTTCCATGGGAATTGACCACTCTCTGTCTGATTTCCAGGGGTTGGTTCCATGACCAGTGAAAACATCAATGAACTGTGAATCTGACCTGTGGTTCCCATACCTGAGGGTAGTCTACAGGACTGGATTCACGAGTCCCTTCCACGACTTATGGAACCATCCACGGCTTGTGGACTTGACTCGTGATCCCTTGAAGTTTCAAAATTCTGTGAGTTTCTGAGTTTGAAAGCTAGATCAAATTCCGGGTGTTACATAGTTGTTGGATGATAGGTAGGTTATGGTTTCCCCTAACAAGACTCTGCATATATAGACTATAACTGCTCTACTTAGTATCCTTGGGCGGGTTGTTATAGGTTGGTACCCCAGACCTTATCTGCCTTTCTGTCCATTTATTTTATACATTGTTTGTATTATTTGCGTAGTATTATATATTACCCTCATTGTCCTGTGCGGCCTTGTATTAAGTTTGGAAAATAAATGGTGGTTTTTTTTGGATTGTCCGCGAGTCTCAGACATAGAGCTTTTATCTTGGGTTGGTTATGTCTGATGTAGAGATTTTGAGCCTGTGTAGAGCCGATAGTAATGTTTGTAAGCCACTCTGGGCTAAACTTACTATCTGCGAGCATATTCATTCATGAAAAAGGATTTTCTACATTCTTTACTACTATTTTGGCTTCAGGCCGACTATCACCATTTTTTTTCTAAACATTGCATGGTCCGAGTGGCCCATTTTCGGTATAAATGATGATAAAATGGGATTTTTGTGTTGACTGGTGGATTTTCTCGAGATAGAAGTGGTACTATGATTTTCTCAATGGTTTTCTTACTGACACTATACTCAGCGAGGTTGGAGCGCTAGACATGTTTTACTATATTTTAGACCTGGACACGCTCTGGGCACCCTTGAGAGGGTTATTGAGACACTTATCACTGATTTAGACTCGAATATACTTTGGGCACACTTGAGAGGGTCTTTTGAGATTACTATTACTGTTTTAGAGCCGGTTTGATTTCAGGCATGTACTACGACGTTCCGAGTGTTGATCTACTATTTGAGATTGAGTTAGTATGTGGTCGAGGACCTCCATGGACCATGTCATTCCTGGCCAACTGGCTACGGGCTGATGCATGTACTAGGAAGAGGGGTGTATGGTGGAGTAGAGGTACATGGGTAGATTCCTTGCATGGGTCCCGCCACTATATGGGCCCATGGGGTACCTGAGGGGGAACATTCGGGTTACGTTCATATCATATCATCATCATGCATTTGGTATTTTGATTCCACCCTTGTTTGTTATTTTTTCAGTGTACTCTTCGGTTGTATGGGAGGTCGAAGGGTTAGTTTTCACTTGATTGTGTTCCTCGGTTGTATGGGCGGCCGTTGGGACTGTAGGTAGATTATATTACTTTTGTTATTTTGTAGATCTAACTTGGAATTTTGGTACCGATTGGATGATTGGTTTTAGCCTGTTGAGGCCACTTATTTTTGGACTATGATTATTGAGGGGCTAGTGGGTCCCATATTATTGAGATACGGATTGTGTAGCGTTTCGAGCAGATGTGGGGTTGTGATTCCTGTTTTATCTTGGCTTGATTAGCATACTAGGGCACTTGTGGATTAGCTATTCCATCTTAGGCTTTGACTTGTGAGTTGTTTGCATCTAATTTTATCTTGGTATTGGATGTCTTAGTCTTGTTTCTGTTAGTATGTGATTTCTAGTTTGGCTTTGGCTCACTTTCCTTCTTTCTCGTTATTTTTAGGTTACCGGTACACCACCCATCTCTTTAAATTTTCCTTATATATACTTTTGTTGCAAGGATCCTAGGTGTGTCCTCTTCCTTCATTCACCTGAGTATCTGTGTATGTGTATCTTCTGTGCTAGCATGTTATTCATGTACTCTTGGTTGGATTATTCATGTGCTAGCTTCCTTGTGCTTCTCCCTTGTTTTTTGTGACCATCTTCTTGTATTCTTCTTTTTATGGCATTTATATTTTATATGCGCTCAGTCAGCCGATGAAGCCTAATACACTTCTACACTTTTGGGTGTAGATATTAGTTAAGCTTTCACTGTTGATCGCGTTTGAGACTCGTGCAACTTTTTGGATCTTAGAGACTATAATGAGCGCCTAGCGATCGGGGTATGACCACGTATCATCTTGTACTAATACTCTTGTATATTTGGAGACAATTTTACTTATATTTGTTACAATTTTACAATACTATTGAACCAAGTCTTGGGGTTGGAGTAGTTTTCTTATATATATTTGTGTTTTTGCTTCTGCTTTGTCTATCTTTATATTCTACTTTCGCGTATTTCCTGCTTATTGTTCGTGTTAGGTAGGTAGTATCCCATTACTGACTGTTCCAGACTACGAGAATTGGTTCGACTACTGTGGGATTTTAGGTGCCATCATGACCTGCGAAATTGGGTCATGACATTTAGGTTTTGAGATTTCCGAACTCATTTTGAGTACTTGGGTGACTTTTAAGAAAAATCAGAAAAGTATTAACTTTTGGTCAGTATTTCATCAAGATGATCTTTGTTGGTCATTTCAATGATTCCATTAAATCCAAAATGCTGTTTATAATTGGATATTTGGTTTGTGTTCACGGGATTCCAAATGAATCCCAAGGGTCCATTCAGAGACATTTTAAACTTGTTGGATAGCTGGTTTTTCAGCTGCTTGTGCAGCTACAACACCTTCTTTGTGTTACAAGGAGTCCATTGCGTTCGTGAAGGTTTGAGATTTTGACCATCGCATTCGTGAAGGAACCTGCGCATGCATGATAATGGGTCCGTTGGGACCCGGTTGAGGTCCTTCTTTGCATTCACAAAGAGGCTATTGTGATCACTATGGTAAAGCTGGCATGGTCCCATGAAGCGATGAGGTGTCATGACCTAATTTCTCAAGTCATGATGGCACCTATAATACCGCCACCCCCTCCTCCCTCCCTGCCCCCCGTAGGTTAACCAATTCTCATAGCCTAAAACAGTTGGTAATGAGCCACAACCTAGGTAAAGCGCGCACAACAAGGATAATAAGCAACTAAAGGTTAAGAAGTCAAAGCAATAGGAAAGCAACCTAAATATATACAAGAAACTACACCATCCCACGACTTAGTGTCACAAGTACATGAGCCACTGTTAAAGATACAGAGTACAAGAGAGTGCAAAAGTAAAATGTACAACTGTAGTTGAATATACAAAGGAGTTAATTGTGCCAAAAGAAGAGATATAGCCAAGCTCCAGTCACCAAGAGTTCACCTTATGTCTTGGATGTCCCAAAAGTTACACGAGACCCCACGTCAATGATGATGGCCCACACTAGGATCTACATCAGGAAGATGCAAAAGTGTAATATGCGCACCAATTTCATAAGCAATGGGTACCCAATAGACATCATAGG
Source organism: Jaltomata sinuosa (assembly GCA_003996215.1). Classification (NCBI taxonomy): domain Eukaryota; kingdom Viridiplantae; phylum Streptophyta; class Magnoliopsida; order Solanales; family Solanaceae; genus Jaltomata; species Jaltomata sinuosa. Next base: position 48,948 of record QJPP01005215.1, read on the forward strand.
AGAACTGGGCATATATAAATTATAGAAGCAATAGATAGTAGATAAGAGAAGAAAAGGGTCATAGAAGCAAATAGAGTGAAGTACATGGAAGCTAGCAATAGATAGAAGGCATAAAAGGATACAAGTGTACTAATGATAGCCACATAAGATGTATCATAGAAAACATATGAAAGAGTAGAGAACGCACCTGGATCCTTGCAATAACAGTAAATAAAGAAAGCCTAACACACTGGGTGGTGTACCGGTAATCTTAAATAAAGGGAGAGAAAGAAAGGCAACTAAACATAAACATGCTAACAATACAGCTCACAAGGTAAGGATAATTGAAAAGTAAGCTATAAGGTAACTACAGTACGAACAAGTAAAACTAATCTACCTACAATCCCAAAGAGCGCCCATACACTCGAGGAATACATACAAGTGAAGACAAACCCTACCGGCATCCCATACTACCGAAGAGTACACTTAACAAACAGAAAAACAAGGGTAGAATCCTGGAAAAAATAAATGATATGCTATGGTGTGCTAGTTGTACCATATGAACCTCCTACGGCACCCGTAGGCCCAGCAAGTAGGATGCATGGAAGGGCTTCCCTCGTATACCTCTATTCTCTCGTATACAACTCCTTTGGCACTCTCGGCCCATAGCCCCTAGTTTAGATCAGCAAGGTCCATAGAGGTTTTTGAAACCATATACCAACTCCCAAGATCCCAACATGTGTGCCCAGTATCTATCGAATTCTAAAATCAGTAAAAAAAACATGTCTAGCACTCGGCCTGACCGAGTCTAGTATCATCTCAGGTATCAGTATGAAAAAAGAATATTTAATTCCTTTTATTTCAATAAGATCCATTAAACCAGTATTAAGTCCATTTATAGCCATTAATAACTGAAAATAGGCCCTCGGGGTCATGCAAGGTAAGAAAACCAGTGACAGTTAGGTCTGCAGCCCTAAAGTAGTAGTAAACCAATGCATAAAAGCTCTTTTCAAGATGATGTTATGCTCATATACAACCACAACTCAATATCAACCTAGTGTCCCTGCACAGGCTCAATCCGCTCTACAAAATAGATAACCATATAGCAATCACGAATCAATGTCCGAGACTCACAGACACTTCCCAAATATCCCACCAACTATGATCCAGAGGCATATGCAAAGGCCACTAAGGGTCGTAAGAGGGTAATACTACCATACTAGCTCAAATACTGAAGCAGGAGAAACAAGAACAGACAACAAGGAAGCAGAAAAGGTCTGGAGTGCCAAACTAGTAATCCCAACCAAATGCATCAAGTCTATAAAAGTTGTTGCGGCATTAGTCAACCCAAAAAACATCACCAGGAACTCAAAATGGCCATAACATGTCCTGAATGTTGTCTTAGGGATGTCTTCCGCTCTAATCCTCAACTAATTGTAGCCTGACCTTAAATCTATCTTAGAGAACACTACCACACCCTGGAGCTTATCAAACAAGCCATGTATAAGCGGCATCAAATACCTGTTCATTATAGTTACCTTATTCAGGTGCCGATAATCAATGCACATCTGCATCAAGCTATCTTTATTCTTCACAAACAGAACTGGAGCACCCCAAACCGACACACTCGATCTGATGAAACCCTTAGCTAACATGTCTTGAATCTGAACCTTAAGCTCCCTCAACTCAATTGTAGCCATATGATATAGAGTAATGGAATTGGGCTTGGTACCCATCTCTAACTCAATAACAAAGTTTATATCACGCTCAGGTGGAAGGACTTGTAGGTCGGTCGCAAACATATCTAAAAACTCTAAACCATGGGGACCGACTCAAGAGAAGAAGTATCGGTGATAACATCCCATACATATGATAGATAAGCCAAACACCCATGCAAAATTAACTTTCTAGCCTGAAGAGAAGAAATAATCCCAGATGGTATGCAGCCAATAAAACCTTGCCACACAACTGGGGATACATTAGGCACGGCTAAGGTAACGTTCTTGGCATAACAATCCAAAATTTCTTGGTAAGGGGATAACTAGTCCATGCCTAGAATCACATCAAAGTCTAGCATATCTAATATCATCAAATCAACCCAAGTCTCAGGACCATCAACAGCTACCAAGAATTATCTAACAATCTGATCCACTACTAAAGAATCATCTACCGTGATAGTAACAGATAAGGAATATATAATGGCTCACTAGCAAACCCCAAGAAGGGAATAAAGTAGGTAGAAACATATGAACAAGAAGAACTAGGATTAAACAAAGTTGAAGCTGACTGACGATAGATAGAGATCATACATAAGATCACAGCATATGAGGCCTCCACCTCTGATCTACGAGGGACTGCATAGAACAGACGCCAACCTTTACCTAACTGTTTGCCAACCTGACCCCCTAACCTGGCAAGCTGGGCACCATCCCTACCCTGAACAGCACCTCCTCTGACCGGTGGTTGCACTGCTCTTAGAGGCTGAGTGATTGGTTGAACTATACTCGGTTGGGCGCAATCTTTGGCAAAGTGACCAATAATACAACACTAATAGCACAGCCCTGACAGCCCACCCTGGCATAACAAACTAGTTGAACCTATATGGCCACCATGACCTGATGCCTAGATGATGTACCCCTCGATGACTGACCTAAAATTGGCCTACCGAATTCATGTTGACCACTGTAACCATGTTGACTACCATAACCATGATCAAACTGAGGCCCACCTGAATCCTAAAGTGATGCCTGAATTTGCTAGATAAACTAGCCTAGATGCTGTTATGGTTGATATCCTCTGCTTTACTGACCTGAACCTCTATTGCCAGAGCGGGAACCATTGTAACCGCTCTGATGGCATGGTCTCTTTTCTCATGTCTTAGGGTCTTGGCGATGCAAATCTTCAATAGTGCGAGCATGGTCTACTATTGCCTGAAACAACTACCCACTAGCAACTAGTTTCTCTACAATCTAACGCAGCTCAGTCCTCATCCCCCTAACAAATCAATGAATCTGGTCTGACTCTGTAGGAATAATCATAGCCCCAAATAGAGCAAACTAGTGAAAGCGGGTGTCGTACTCATACACTATCACAGACCCCGGCATCAACCGGGTAAACTGATCCCTTTGGTGCTCATAGTCACTTTAAGGCAAGAACTTGTCCATAACGACCTCGTAGAACTCCCTTCATGTTAACTGAGGAGACTAAAAATGCCTGGAAGCTACCTGGGCGCTCCACCAAAGCTTATCTAGCCCCTCCAAGTGATATGTTGTATAATCCACTCTGTGCGCATCCAACTGACCAAGGTAATGAAGCATCTCCTGTTAGGTACAAATATAATCAAAGGCATCCTACCCAGGAGTACCATAGAACCTTAGTGGGGATAGTCTTAGAAACCATCCCAAAGCCTTCTGCTCCGACTCTTACATAACTGGGCGAGGAGCAAGGGACTGAGCGACTGTAGGCACTGAAAGGACTTGTGCATGGGGAGCCACAGTAGTAGGCTGCACTCTTGAACTCTAAACAACCATGGCTTCCCCCTAAAAAGATGTTTGGTCCATATCAGAAGGCTGACCCCCAACCATTCTCAAAAACTAAAGAAGCACACCCCGAATATCTGATATACTAGTTGGGGTTGGTGTTGGTGTTGGTGCTGATACTAATGTCGCTATTGGCCCTGGTGTAACCTGGGCTACTCCCTAGTCCATGGGTTGTTTATCTAAAACTGATTTAGGATCATACTCGGCCTCAGGAGCTCTAACTGGTGCCGCCGCTCAGGCACATCCTCGACCTCTACCTCTATGTCTACCCCAGCCCCTAGCTAGATTCAGAGGTGCTAGTGCTAAAGACTCGCCCTCATCCACTGCTAAAGATCTCGTACAAACCATATGCAAAAGTGTAAATAGAACAAATGATATTTCAGGAAACCATCTAGGACAAAACGCTTGATATAGAAGCAAGAGGTGACTCATGTTTCCTAAAATGCCACTGTAGCCTATCAAAGATTGGGTACGAACGTCTTCACCCCGAACCCCAAGACTCTACTAGACATTGGTTCATATACCATTGACATTGGTAAATCTAGGCTCTGATACCAAGCTATCACAACCCAATTTCTCAGGTCAGGATGACACCTATATTTCCCCGTCACACCATAGGCAAACCATTCCACGTAGCCTGAAATGTTTAGAACTGGACTACAACCTAAGTAAAGCTCGCATAACAAGGATAATAAGCAGAAGAAGGTAAAGAATGAAAAGCAAAAGGAAAGCAACCTAAATATATATAGAAAACTACACCATCCCACGACCTGGTATCACAAGTAAAGGAGCCACTACTAAAGATACAGAGTACAAGAGAGTGCAAAAGTAAAATATACAATTGTCTATGAATATACAAAAGAGTCAATTGTGTCTAAAGAAAAGATATAGCCAAGTCTCAATAGACAGGAGCTCACCCTATGTCTTGGACGTCCCAAAAGTTTCATGAGTCTCCACGTTAATTGTGATGGCCCACACTAGGATCTACGCCAGAAAGATGCAGAAGTGTAGTATTAGCACCAATTGCATAAGCAATAGGTACCCAGTAGACATCATAGGCCGACTGGGCATATATAAAATGTAAAAGTAGTAGATAGAAGATAAGAGAAGAAAAGGGTCAGAGAAGCAAATAGAGTGAAGTACATGGAATCTAGCAACAAATAGAAGGCATAAAAGGAAACAAGTGTACTAATGCTAGCCACAGAAGAAGTATCACAGAGCGCAGGTGAAAGAATAGAGAACCCTCTTTGATCCTTGCAATAACAGTAAATAAAAAAAGCTTAAAGAACAGGGTGGTGTACTGATAGCCTCAAATAAAGGGAGAGAAATAAAGGCAACTAAACATAAACAAGCTAACAATACAACTCACAAGATAAGGATGATCAAAAAGTAATCTAGTCGGTAACTACAGTAGGAACAAGTAAAACTAATCTACCTACAATACGAGCCCATACACCCAAGGAATACATACAAGTGAAGACAAACCCTACCGACATCCCATACTACCAGAGAGTACACTCAGCAAACAACAAACAAGGTCGGAATCGTGCATAAAATAAATGATATGCTATGGTGTGCCAGTGGTACCGTATGCACCTCCTCTTGTTACCATAAACCAAATAGATAGGACTCATATAAGGGCTTCCCCTGTATACCTCTACTCCCCCGTATACCCCTCATCTATCTCTCTTTGACCATATCCTCTAGTCTAGATCAGCAAGATCCATGGAGGTATTTGAGACCACATACCAACTCTCAAGATCCCAACATGCGCCTAGAGTCTATCCGGGTCTAAAATCAATAATAAGACCATGTCTAGAGCTCGGCCATGCAAGGTTAGAAAATTGGTGATAGTCAAGCCTTCATCCTTGTAGTAGTCGTAAACCAATGCAAAAAAGCTCTTTTCATGAAGATATTATGCTCAAATACAACCACAGCTCATTATTAACCTACTGGCCTTGCATAGGCTAAATACGCTCTACAACATAGATAACTAACTAGCAATTGCGAATCAAAGTCTGAGAATCTTGGACACTTCCAAAATATCCCACCAACTATGGTCCATAGGTATATGCAAAGGCCACTCAGGGTCGTAAGAAGGTAATACTACCATACTATCTCAAATACTGAAGCACGAGAAACAAGAATGGACAACAAGGGACCGGACAAGGTTTGAGGTGCCAAATTAGCAATCCCAACCCAAGGATGTGCTAAATAATACATTACATTCTATATAGGCCAAATCTAAGATCTGTAAGCCATAGCCTACTTGGCGTCCGATGAAAAGCAGCAAGAACGACATCGTTCGAGCCTCAACTACTTTCAGAAGCCCCAAACAACCTCAAACTACCAAAAACATAAGCTACTCATCAAAGCAAAGGTAACAATACCTATAATGCTAATAATTAGATCGGTCAAAAATCTAAGTAAAAAATGGGCTCGTGGGCCCTGCAACCCAAAATTGAGAACAAAAATTACCATGAGGATTCCAACACTGCCAAGAACTCAGCTAAAAAATTAAGGATGATTCAAAGAAGGGAAAGGGCCGAAGAAACCCCGAAATACAAAGAACAAATTAAGAATCGAAAGAAGAATTTAATAGAAAAAGGGATGGAAAACTTACAGTTGATGGCAGGAAATCGACCATGGACAAGGAGAATACCACCCCAACACTCTATGATTAACCCCCATTGATAATTGAGCTTAGAGCTTTAGAGAAATAGTGGATTTTGGTTAAAATGAAGAAGGAAACAATGGAGAACAAATATGCACTGCCAAGCCCATGCCTATATGCACGCAGTCAGGCCACTGTGCACGCGCACGCACAGGGAAAGTGGAGTCCAGGCCAGGCGCCATGCTTGCATGCATGCAGGCTAGCCACCACGCACAGGAATGCACATGCAGACAAGCTGCCGCGCAGGCGAAGGGCAAAGAGGAGGGCATAGCCAATGCCTTCTACGGGTACGCAGTTGACCATCTACGTGGGTGAAGGGTAGGCTAGTGTTGCAATAGCAACCAGCCAACAACAGAAATTTCAAGGCTAAAATGTTACCACATAGAGCCTTGGGATTCATCTGGGGACCCGCGGATGCAAACAAACTATGTTACTCAAATAAAAATAGCATTTCAGACCCAATAAAATCAATAAAATTACCAATGGAGGTTGATTTAATGAAAAGTGAGCTCCACGCCCAAGAACCATCCTTTTTACCAAAATGAACCCCATAGCCCAAAACAAGTTCGGAAGCCTCAGGACCCAAATCAAAGGTCCCTCTAGCCTAAAGTCGATAATTTGAGGTAATGGCACTGATGGAATTCCCATTCGAGCCTATCATTTTTGAATATTGACCAAAGTCAAACTTCTAACTCCAACTAGCCTGAAATCTCAAAAGTGAGATATAACCATACCAAAAGCTCTTAGGCCTCGACCACAGTCTAACTAGACCAAAATCCACACTTCAAAGCTAGTGGAACTGTTAGAATTCTATTTTGAGCAGGCTTGCTAGGAATGTTGACTAAAGTCAATAATTTCCTAAGTTAAAGCTCTAAAATAAGAAAACGGTCATAAAGATCAAACGAATGGCCCAAACACCGAACCACCAGTCCTTGCAAGTCATAAATGATTTAGGGCCATTACAAGTACACTATAACAGTGTATAGAAAGAAAAGATGCAAAAAATGACTGGAAAGGTCATTACATGAGGTCCCCACGGTTGTGATGAAGGACCCTTGGTTGTATAAATATTTTCTTCTTCATTTTCAGCTTATAGTTCTTCACGAAAAATCCATTTCTTGAACTTAGGAGATAGCTTTTGAAAAAATCTTCACCAACAATTGTTTCAGGTAAATTTGTTGTACTCCACCATGTATTTTCCACTAGTAATTCATGTTTAACCATAGTTAATTTCCATAACTCATGGCTTAATTTTTGAATATATCCATTGATCATAAAAGAGCTTTCAGGGCTATATTGAGCCTCGAATTGCTTCTTGTTTGTGCAAAAATTTTAGGCATGGTTTATTACCCTATTAGGAACATAAATGTGGTTTATTTATGTTTTCATCGACGGGCACTGAGGGTCAATTTTTTACCCAAATTTAAAAAGATCGATATGGGTGTTGTTAGCCTTGTCTTGACTTGTAGGACATGTTTGTGATAGCGTGACAACAATCCAAAGCACTTCAGAAGGGAAAAGCTCGATAGTGACAGTTTGTGTTTGTGTTTTGGCCCTGAGGTAGGTTATGATTTACTTCCTTTAGACTTAACTCAGTTAGATAGTATATTTTAAAAGTTTCATGAATTTTAGGGTTGACTTGTATGATAGAATTAGTCTATAACAATCTTTTGTGAATAATTGGCTATTTTTGATATTTTAGACTAGTATTCCGTTATGAACCTTAGTTTAGGTTGCATGTTTCCTTAGTATGGTTAGTTGGAGAATCCTTAGTAATGCTTAGGAGAGGACCTCATGGTAGACTGGGATTTTACAATTTAGTTTATATTTATCTCTTTCTCTTTGTATTTATTATCTATATTATGTTATTGTGGGCCTGAGACCATGGTTGTTCGATTGGCGGGACCCCAGGTTAGTCAACTTGTTTGATGGGTGTATTGTTGTTTAGATTGTGGTGAGCTCCCAGCATATGAAGATTTACTAATTTTCCTCTTCTATCTACTGTCTTTATTTGACATTTTGGATAAACAGTTGTATATTATGTAGCCTAACTCTCATACTTTAGAGGCTCTTGTACTAGTGATACCAAGTCTGTGGTAGGTTTTGTATGCATATATATATATTCTATATTTCTTGGTATCTTTTGGGCCAATTTTTAGATTTTGTACCATTTTGTATATACATATATTGGTGGCCCCTTCCTTATCATTAATTTTACTTATGATTTATCTACTGGGAGGTGATATAGGTGCCATTATGGCCTAATTTTCGATCGTGATAGCATAGTATCAGAGCTTTAGATGTACCAATCTTACCAGTACAAGAGGTAGTGTCTAATAGAGTCTCACAAATTGATATGATGATGTATGTAATCTTTTTGGAAGAGGCTATGTGGTATTCTTTGGAAAACTCCATATTTTTTATCCTCAATTGTTTTGTCCTTGATCCTATAAACTTCTAAATTTTATTTGTTTCATTCTTTCTCAGATAATTCAGATTATGTCAGTAGTAGGTGCGGGCAAGGCCCTTGTTCCTACAGTTAGAGCCCTACTTAGGGTATGGGGCAGATGTAGACCTAAAACTTAGGGTAAGGCATGAGCTTTGGTTCCATCTCGGGACCAGACTACAACATCGTTACTAGAGCCATAGGTAGAGGTTGAGGATATTCAGTATCAGCCGGAGGTCATGTGGCTAGCCTAGCCTCCGGCTGGTTTCATAGCCATACTAGTTCTTTAGGATACTTTGGTTCAGATTCTTGGCTTCTTGGAGGGTATTTCGTAGGCCAGGACTTTGCATGGTACGCCTAGTGGTTCACAGGTTAGGGATGAGCACAGACTTCAGCTCAGGCATCAGCAAAGTGTCCAGAAGAACAACCTACTAATGTAGCTCCCCGTTTAGAGATATTTTTTATTTTGATGGTTGCTCAGTCTATGGTAGTTAGGTCAATTATGTATTCTAAAGAGCAAAAAATGCTTAGTAGTTTCATCCGGTTAGGTCCTTTAAGGTTTTTTGATACTTCAAAGGATGGTTATGAGCTCTTAATGAGGTTTTAGAGAGGTTGCATAATATTATCTTGGTAGAGTAGCATGAGGTTGATTACAATGCATTTTAGATGGAAGGGTTAGCAAAGCAGTGGTGATGAGTGTACCTTTAGTACAAACCAACGGAGTCACCTCTGATGACTTAAGCTTAGTTCTCTAAGACCTTCTTAGAGAAGTATGTACCTTGCAACATGAGAGAGATGTTGAGGGATGAGTTCATTGATATACAACAAGGTTATATGTCAGGTTCTGAGTATGAGGCATAGTTCCATGATTGGCTACGCATGTTTCCATGATTATGCCTACAGAATCAAAGGGTTGGTTCTACTACTTCATTTGGCTACAAAGAATCTAGTGGCATCAGGGGCTACATTTCTTATTGTTGTTGATCATGCTCATACTATTGAGGGTATATATGATGAGGCCTATAGAGGTAGCAATAAGAGGCCCCACCATCAGGGTAGATTCAGTGGTTCATAGTCTATAGGTAGGGGTTTCTCTAATAGAGGTCACCCTAAGTGCATTCAGTCTAACAGGCCTGTACAGGAAGCATTGCAGATCATCGAGAGTATTCAATCAGTTTATTCAAGTCAGAGTGGTCAGGGCAACCAGAGTTTGGTTCAGACTTCATAAGGTGCATGATTTGGGTATTTAGGATGTGGTGGTTAGTGTAGTTCAATTGGGTCATCTCAGCAGGCTACATCTAGTAGAGGTTTCTATGAGTATGGTAAGTTGGGGACTTTTCTAGGTAATATCCCATGGTCTTGCATTATTGGAAGCAAGGTCAGCTGGTTCAGGCCCCTAAGGCTCTAGTGTCACAAACCAAAGGCAGTGTGCAAGGTAGTAGGAGTGCTCCCTAGGGTGGTAGATGTACTTTCTAGTTGGGTAGGATAGGTGATCATGGTGGACGGAGGCATATGTATGCATTTCTGGGCCGTCTAGAGGCTGAAGCTTCCGATGTTGTTACCATTGATACATTCTCCATATTCCATCAATCATCTTTTGAGATTTTTGATTGGGGGTCAACATTTTCTTATCTGTCGGCCCACTATGCTACTCGTCTGGAGTCATTGCTTGATTCTATACATGTAGCTATCCAGTAGGAGATTCTTTAGTAGTGTATCATGTGTATCAGTATTATATAGTGACTATCTTAGGGTATGACATATTGGTAGACCTAATTGTGTTAGATATGGTTGATTTTGATATGATTTTTGGCATAGATTGGCTATCTCCTGATCATTCGATCTTGGATTGATTTTCCAAGACTTTTACTTTGCGTAGGCCTGGTATTCCTCCTAGTTAATGGAAGGGTATCAATAGTCATGTTCCAAGGGGATTTATTTTATTTCTGAGATCCTAATGCTTGAAATAGAAGGGGTGTTTGGCTTACCTTGCTTATTTCTATGATACTAGTGTTGGCACTCCTTCGCTAGAGTCAGTTCCTGTGGTTTGTGAGTTTTTTGATGTATTTCCTATAGACTTACTTTGTCTTTCTCCTAGTCTTAAATATTGACTTTGTTATTATGTTTTCTAGGCACTCATCCTATTTCTTTTCTGCCATATCGTATATCACCTACCGATTTGAGAGAGCTTAAGGAGTAGCTCCAGGTTATTCAGAGTAGAGGTTTTATTAGGCCTAGCATGTCTCTATGGGGTGCTCTTATTCTATTCATGAAGAAGAAAAATGGTTCCTTGTGTATGTATATTGACTACATGCAGCTGAATAAGGTGACCATTAAGAACATGTATATGATGTCACGTATTGATGATCAATTTGACTAGCTACATGGTGTAGTGGTGTTTTCTAAGATAAATTTGATATCAGGTTATCACTAGTTAAAGATTAGGGTCGGGGAAATTCCAAAGACTGCCTTGAGGACTCGATACAGACATTATGAGTTCCTAGTCATGTTTTTTGGTTTGACTTATGCCCCAGAAACTCTAATGGTATTGATGAACCGTGTGTTCAGGAGCTACTTGGATTCATTTATCATAGTGTTCATCGATGACATCTTATTTATTCGAAGAGTAGAAAGGAGCATAAGCAATATTTAAGGGTTGTGAGTTGGACCTTGTGCTTCAGACCTTGAGATATTAGCAGTTGTATGCCAAATTCACTAAGTGTGAGTTTTGGCTTGAGTTCATGGCATTCTTGGGGCTGATGGTGTCAACGGATAGGATTATGTTGGATCCGGCGAAGATTGAGGCAGTCTATGATATGGTCTGGCCTACTTCTCCTACCGAGGTTTACAATTTTATCAGATTGACAAGTTACTACAGACGCTTTGTAAAGGATTTTTTTTCTATAGCAACGCCCTTGACTATATTGACTCAAGAGAATGTCCCTTTCCAGTGGTTCAACAAGTGTGAGGAAAGCTTATAGAAGCTCAAGTACTTATTGACTTTAGCTCTGATTCATACTCTTTTAGTTGAGGGCTACGGGTTTACTATTTATTATGATGCCTTCAAATTGGGTTGGGTTGTGTGTTGATGCAGCAAGGTCGAGTTATTGCTTATGCTTCTAGATAGCTGAAGGTTCATGAGAGGAACTACCCTACTCATGATCTAGAGTTGGAAGCAGTAGTCTTCACATTGAAGATTTAGAGGCACTACCTATATGGGATTCATAGTGAGATCTTCACCAACCATCATAGTCTTCAGTACATTTTCAGCTAAAAGGACCTTAATTTATGACAGCACAAGAGGTTCGAGTTATTGAAGGACTGTAATTTTTTGATTCTTTATCACTTGGGCAAGGCAAATATGTTAGTAGATGCCTTGAGTCAGAAGGTAGTGAGTAGGAGTGTTTGGTATTCCTTCCAGTTGAGGAGCGACCTTTGACTTCGAACATCCATTACTTAGCCAACATGTTTTTTAGAGTTGATATTTCTGAGCCTTGGAGGGATCTTGCTTGTGTTGAGGCTAGATATTTGTTATCAGAGCAGATTTGGGCACATTATTTTGATGAAGTGAAGTTGAGGATGATTTAAGATAAAGTGTTGAGCAGCGAGGTTTGGAAGGCGACCTTGGATTCAGAGGATGTTATGAGGATTGAGGGTCATATTTGTGTTCCGAGAGTTAGAGGCCTTGTTAGATTTAACTTAGAGGAGGCCTATTGTTCTAGATATTCCATTTATCCAGGGGCAAGGAAGATATATCCTGACTTGAGGAAGCACTATTGGTGGTGTGGGATGAAGTGAGACATCTCAGATTTTGTGTCTAGGTTCTTGAACTGTCTGGAGGTAAAGTACGAACACCACAGACAAAATGGTTTAACCCAAAGGCTACCCATTCTGGAGTAGAAGTGGGAGCATATAGTTATGGACTTTGAGGTAGGATTTCCACGTACATTTAGATTTGATGCAATTTGGGACATTATGGATAGACTGACCAAGTCTGATCACTTTCTTTTGGTTCAGACTTCATACTATTCGGACATGTTGGCTCAAATTTACATTTGTGAGGTTGTTCATTTGCATGGGGTGCCTATTTCTATCATATTTTACTGTGGTACTCAACTTACTTAATATTTTTGGAGGTCAATTCAGAGAGAGTTGGGTACCCGTGTTGATCATACCACGACTTTTCACCTACTGATTGATAGTCAGTAAGAGCGTGCTATTCAAGTTCTAAAGGATATGCTACTGGCTTGTGTTATTCATTTTGTAGGTCACTGGGACCAGTTCTTGGCCTTGGTAGAGTTTGCGTATAATAACATCTACCATTCCAGCATTTAGATGGCTTTATTCGAGGCATTGTATGGTAGATAGTGTAGGTCTCCAGTGGGCTGGTTTGATGCCTTTTATGTTAGACCTTGGGGAATCAATTTTTTTATGTGATACCATGGATAAATTTTGGATGATTCAGGACAAACTATGTACTGTCTAGAGTAGGCAGAATAGTTATGTTGAACGGAGGGTGCGTGACTTAGAGTTTATGGTTAGTGATAGAGTCTTCCTTCGTATGTTGCCCATGAAGGGCGTGATGAGGTTCGAGAGGAAGGGTAAGCTTATCCCTAGGTTCATTGGGCCTTTTGTGATCCTATGACATATTGGGGAGGTATCATATGAGTTAGCTTTGCCTCCCGCACTTTTAGGTGATCAACCTAATTTCCATGTTTCTATGTTAAGGTGGTATATTCTGGATAAGTCTCACGTGCTTCAGTGGGATTCGGTTCATCTAGATAAAACTTTGTCTTTTGAGGAGGAGCCTGTTGCTTTTTTGGACAAATATGTAAGAAAGTTGAGGTCTAAAGCGATTCCATCAGTTAAGGTCCAGTTGAGGGATCGTCTAGTTGAGGAGGAACTTAGGAGACCGAGCTCGACATGTGGACCCAATATCCTCACCTTTTCAAGCCTTTAGGTACCTTCTTTTCTCTAACTTTTTAGGACAAAAGTCCTATTAGTAGTGGATGTTGTAACGACCCTTGTGATTATTTTCACATTTTCATGTAGTTTTATCATTTTGACCCTTCCCGTAGCTTCTACATTGCTTATGTGACTTACTTGGATGGGTGGCATGATTCCCAAGGTGTTCGATTGGGTTTTAGAAGACTTTCCTTATTTTGAAACTCTTAAAGTTGAAATATTTGACTTCGGGTCAACATTCGGAGTAAATAGGCTCATATGAGAATTGTGTCAGTGTCGTTAGCTTTGGAACGTCGACTTTGGTCTAGTGGGACCTTTGTTTTGGGTCCTGAGACTTCTGAAATCATTTTGGGTACTTGGGTGGCTATTAAGGAAAACCAGAAAAGTGTTGACTTTGGTCAATATTTCATCAAGACGACCTCCGTTGGTCATTTCAATTATTCTGTTGAGATTCGAAATGTCATTTCCAGTTGGGTAGCTTGTTTGGTTTGTGTTCACGAGATTTGGGATGAATCCCGAGGTTCCATCTTCAGACATTTTAAATTTCTTGGATAGCTAGTTTTTCATCTGCTGGTGCAGCTATAACTCCTTCTTCACATTCGCAAGGAGTCAATAACGTTCGTGAAGGTTTGAGGTTTTGACCATCACATCTGTGAAGGACCCTCTGCATTCGAGATGAAGGGTCAGTTGGGACCCGGTTAGGGTCCTTCTTTGCATTTGCGAGGAGCTCATCACAATCGCAATAGTCCACCTAGGTCTATTCCCGTTAATGTGATGGAGTCCCTGCGACCACGATGAAGGATCCCTAGAAGTATGACTATTTTCTCCTTCATTTATAGCTCATAATTCTTCACGAAATATCCATTTCTTGAGCTTATAAGATAAATTTTCAAGAATTCTTCACCTACAATTGTTCAGGGTAAGTTTCTTGTACTCCCTCGTGTATTTCACATTAGTAATTTGTGTTTAACCATCCTTAATTCGCATAACTCATGGCTTAATTATTGAATTTCTCCACTGATCATAAATGAACTTTCATGGATGTTTTGAGCCCCAAATCGCTTCACATTTGCGCCCAAATTTTGGCATGGGTTAATGACCCTATTGACAACATAATTGCGGTTTTTGTTTTTGTTATCGTCGACGGGACTCAAGGGTCAGTTTTTGACCTGATTTCCATCCCAAATTTCACAATATCGATATGGGCATTGTTAGTCCCATCTTGACTTATAGAACATGTTTGTGATAGTGTCATGACCCGAAACTCAAGTCATGATGGGACCTACTACAACCCACCAGTAGTTAACCCAACCCCCTAGCCTGGAACTGCAAGTAATGGGTTAACACAAGAAAGAACCCAAAAGCAGAAGAAAGATCAATAAGCAGCGGAATATACTAAACCAATATAAGTAAAAAGAAGGGAAGAGAATAAAATACATAAGAATCCCCCAAGACCTGATGTCAGTCGGTACAAGTGCTACTACAACTTAGATGTTCTAGATAGATACAACAAAATACGGACTATCTCTTAAAGTACAATAGGAGACTAATCCAAAAGTAGAGGGAGATGGATCAACTCTGATCGCCAAGAGCTCACCCAATGTCTCCAGTCAGCAACTCTGCATGAGGACAATAATTAACAATGATAACCTATACTAGGATATGCATCAACAAAAAGATTCAGAAGTGTAGTATGAATAACAAAACACGCGGTACCCAGTAGGCATCATCGGCCAACTGAGCTCAAACAAGATATAAATATAACAAAAAGTGAATATAACCCAAGGGTAAGAAAGATGAGTCAGAAAGAAACAGGATAGTCAGAACCTAGATTAAAAACAAGAAGAAATACCACCACAATATGAAAGCCATAAACAATAATCTAGTAACAACCAATTCAGACTTCTCGAGTCCAAAAAGTATACCGAATAAAGAAATCCAACTGTACACAGATTTTGATAGCAAAGATACGCAAGGAATACCATAAAATGTGATATGAAATTATTGAAATGAAATGAAATGTGGATAATGTAGTAATGAATTAAACCCTGAGTCACCTCATGGGCTGCCGGAGCTTACCAACCAATACCGTACCATAATACCTGGAATGTCCCTTCAGGCCGCTAGAGCTTATCAATATCAACCACGCCATAATATCGTTGAATAATCAAGAAAACCCATAGTATTCCCATGGTCCGCCGGAGCTTATCAATATCACGAATATCACAAAGTAAAACCCCATATGAACACAAAGGGGGCCGCCAGAGCTTATCAATATAATCCCACAAAACCATGGAAAGTAAGGTTCAGAACTGCCTCTCAGACCAAGTGCATAAAATAGAAGTATATTCCCATTCCGAAGTTAGTAAAACAATGATAAACAATTTCTCCTTAGTAGCACAAGTTTATAGTAAACGAAACCGCTTTCCCTTTTTATTAACCAATACCAGTAATAAAAGTAGGATGCTCCCCCTGGAGTTCTACTTAATTGAAAAATAGAGTATATTTGGGTTTGAACATTAACAAATAGCTTAAATCGGTAAAATATTTCCTTAATTTGAAAACCCTTTGTTAAAAGAAGAGTTCCTTATTAAACCACCGAGCCAATCAATTGCCGTCAATTCATACCATTCGACTCCCATCAATTCGTACCATAACCCAATCATATGTAGAAGGGATGAACAGTAATCATTCCAAATGTATGTATCAATACATGTAAATGCACGCGGTTATACCAAGATAGCATGTTTAACCCTTTAATAAAAGAATGTACCAACCTGGATTCCCGCCAGCTCAACACCATGGCCTCAGGCCCACAAACACTCATACCAAAGACAAAGATAAGAATATAACACAATAAGAACAGCTAGGAAGCTAAGTAAGAACTAATCTACCACGAACTAAACCCCAACGAGGATAAAGCCACCTATTCTAGTACATAAACTAATAGGGAAGATACTACACTAACTACCAACCCCCAAGGGACCCGCCTAAGGTAAACAATTAACTGGAACTAAGCATAAAGCGTACAAAAGATTGAAACTTAAGAAAGGCACAACAAAACTGACCTAGCTCCTGCCAGTCCCATCTCTATGGCCTCGGGCCCACAAATATAACATAAAATAAAACACCAAACGAGCAAGAAATAATAACAATAATAATAAAACAACAAGAACGCATACTCTATCACGAAGCCTTATCTAATTTTATGTTAAGGCTCCTTAAATCTAGCAACCTCAACCATAAGCAACTTAAACTAAGCTAAGGTATCTGATACTAAACCCAAGGATACTACACCGCCTACACCAAGTCTTACGGAAAAGCTACCGCCTATACTAAGGATTTGCTAACCAGAATCTACTCTAAGGCCCCTAAATCACCTATAAGGATCAATATTCCTACTCAGAACCATATCCGAAGAACAAGATCCCACCAACCATTATCAAGTTATTATATTTGTATCTCATACGAGCAAAGTCAAGAAATCGTAAACCATAACCTACTGGAAAAGCCGAGCATGCGCGCTCAATCCAATTCACAAGACCAGAGCCTATCTCCCCCAAGAAGTATTCACAAGAAGACAAACTATCATAACAGTACTCTACACATCAATACAAAGCTAACAGTACCCATATTGCAAATAATTTAGCCGGGTCTAAATTTGGGCCACAAGCGGGCCCATAGGCCTCGCAACCCGAAACTGGAAACAAAAATCATCACAAGGTTCCCAACCTTGCCAAAAACACATGCTGTGAATTTGAGAAAAAATGGACCACCGAAAGGGCTCCAAACAGCCCGCAAACTAGAGAAATTAAAGATGGAAATTTATGGAAGAAATCGGAAAAAATAACAAAAGAACTCACCCGATTTAGAAGGCAACAGATGATCAATTTTCAACAAATATTAACCTCCAAGTTGTTGGGAATAATCAAGGTTAGTTATGGGGTTTTTGGGTTAATCATCCATGGAGAATTCAGATTTTTAAACAGACGATTTACTAGGTTTAGGAGTCTACAAACGAGCAAGAATCGACAAAATATTATCCTCCAAGTAGTTGGGATGAACAATGGGTGAAAATGGTGATTTATTGAGTTTTAGCAATGCAGAAACCGAGTTGGAATTTTAGGAAATGAGGGAGAGAAGAGGGCTGGCTAGCTTATAAGTTGTCAACCGCAATGGCGCAGGTGTGCCCGGGACAGCTTTGGTGCCACGGCGCCCAGGCGGGCGCAGGCGCGCTGGTGTCGTGGTGCGCGCTGAGGCGCAGGGGCGCTAGTGGCCATCGCATGGTCGACGCGCAGGTGCAGTGCCCAGGTGTAGGTGCGTACATTGAGGCGCGGCCCAGGCGGTCCCCTGGCGCCCATTTCAGCAACAGCATATCCCAAAGGCAGATTTTCAAGCGGTGGGCCCCCGAGAGCGCATCCGGGGTCCCGTGAACAAAAATGAGCTGAGCAATTCAACTTAAACGGTGTTTTGAATCAAAGGAATCGATAAATTCCATCGGAGGTCGATTTAATGAAAAGTGGGCCCCACGCCCAAAATCAACCTTTAGGCCAATAATTTCCAAAATGGAACCCAAGGGCCGAAATTAAGTTTGGAAGCCTCGGGACCCAAACCAATGGTCCCTCTATCCAAAACTCGACATTCCAGAGCTAACAGTGCTAGCAGAATTTTCATCCGAGGCTGTCTTCTCCGAATGTTGCCAAAGTCAATCCTTCAAGCCCAACTGGCAAAAAATAAACAACGAGAGAAAATTCCAAGCTGAAAAGCTCCCAAATCCCGACCAAAGGTCCAACTAGACCAAAGTCCACACTCCGGAGCTAACAGAACTATCAAAATTTGATTCCGATCATGTTTACCAAGAAAGTTGACCAATGTTAAAGATTTTGTAAGTTGGAATTCTAAAACAAGGAAATAGTCATAACGACCAAAGGAATGGCCCAGGCACCGAACCATTAGTCTCGGCAAGTCATAAATGACTTAGAGCCACTGCGGGGAAACTTGAAACGCAAAAAAATACAAGGAAATAGAGAAATGATCTAAAGGGTTATTACAACATCCACTACTAAAAGAACTTTTGTCCTCGAAAGTTAATAAATAAGAAGTAACCGAAGGCTTTGAAATGAAAAGATAAAAGGTCCATAAGTCAAGCTAGGACTCCCGAGGAGCCTCCTTGATCGGACAACGGCCAACGAAAAGATAACCAAAGAATGCTTACTAAAACCTTAAATCAATACTAGCCAAAATAGGAAAAACAACAAACTCTAACTCAAAAGCTAATCGGTCAAATAACTTAACAAAACCTCAAAAGAAGACATTCGAAAAGCACCAACACAACACAAGAACCACGAAGACCAAGGAAATCATCACACAGAATCAAAAAATTGTGCTAACTCAAAGCACAAACCCCACTTCCTCCAATATTCTAACCAAAGAGTCTTGGGTTTGAAGACCCTTCTGTCTATCCTGAAACATCAGCATTTAAACCATAAAGTCAAACACGGGTCAAGCCAGTGAGCATTTAACCAGTGAGATGGTGCCATGGCGCACACTGAGGCGCAGGGGCTCTGGTGGCCATCGCATGGCCGGCGCGTAGGTGAGACACCTAGGCATGCCGACACGACCTATGCAAAAGCGTGTGCTCCGGCACGGCCCAGGCGGCGCCATGGCGCCCATACCAGCAACATCATATGCCAAGGGTAGATTTTCAAGCGGTAGGCCCTCGGGAACGCATCTGGCATCCCCGCAAATAAAAACAAGCTGAGCTATTAAACTAGAAACAGCGTTCCAGATACAATGGAATTGACAAAAATCCAATCAAAGATCGATTTAATGAGAAGTGGGTCCCGCTCCCAAAATCAACCTTTAGGCCAACAATTCCCAAAATGGAACCCAAGGGCCAAAATCAAGTCTGGAAGCCTCAGAACCCGAACTAATGGTCCCTCTAGCCTAAACTTGACATTTCGGAACTAACAATGCAAGCAAAAATTTTATCTGAGGCCGTCTTCTCCAAATATTGACCAAAGTCAACCCTTCAAGCCCAACTGGCCTGAAAACATAGAACGACCAAAAATTCCAAGCTGAAAATCTCTCGGATCCTGACCAAAGGTCTAACTAGACTAAAGTCCGTGCTCTGGAGCTAACGAAACTGTCAAAATTCAATTCTGAGCATGTTTACCAAGAAAGTTGACCGAAGTCAAGGATTTCCCAAGTTGGAATTCTAAAATAGGAAAATGGTCATAATAACTAAACGAACGGCCTGAGAATCAAACCGCCAGTCCTGATAAGTCATAAATTACTTGTAGCCACTGCAGGGAAACACGAAATGCAGAAAATGCAAGGAAATAGAGAAATGACCTGAAGGGTCATTACAGATAGTGTGGCAGTGATCCGAGGCACTTTGAAAGGGGAAAGCTCCCGAGTAATGGTTCGTGTTTGTGGTTCGACCGCGAGGTAGGCTACAATTTACTTCTTTAGACTTATCTCAATTATATAGTAACTTTTATAAGTTTCAGGAATGTTAGAGTTGACTTATAGAATAGAATTAAGCTATAATGATATTTTTACATAATTGGTCATTTCATAGATTTTAGACTAGTATTCTGTTGTGAACCTTAGTTTATGTTGTCTATATCCTTAGTGTGATTTGTTAGTAAGTCCTTAGTTATACTTAGGAGAGGACCTTATGGTAGAGTATACTTTTATCATTTACTTTATATTTATCGCTTCCTTTTCATTTTTATCCTTTATATTATGTTATTGTGGGTCGAGGCTGTGGTTGTTAGATTGGTTGGACCCCAGGTTAGTTGGCTTGTTTGAAAGGTGGATTCACCCTGTTTCATACACACACACACATATATATATCTATATATATATATATATATATATATATATATATATATTCATATATATACAGATTTCCTTGTAATGACACAAATACATTCATACATGCATGTACATATATTATGGCACAATTTGGAAGGAAAATACTAGCTTTTCAGTTTTAAAATAAACTCTTCACTTTTACTATAGTTTTCAGATTAAGAAAGGATTGCATTGATTTATCACTGATTTTGGAATTTGAAAGATGGTAACACTTTTTATACTCAATCCGAGGGACATTTTTTGACCCTTTTTCCATTTACTGTTCTATTGATGAGCCAAAGGGCAGACCGTGAGAAAACTCTGGGTTTCTATTTCAATTTGTTGCTAATGAGCCTAAGGGTGGCCCAAGGGATCATGCCAAGTTTTACTTTTATTCATTGGCCACATATTGCGTTGAATCATCCCATGCCGCACCACATCTCCTTGTAAGCACATATTGAGTATTTTGTTATTATTATCATTATTATCTTCACCATTATATCCTATTATGTATGAGACTCTAGGTTAGTTTTTGGCTTATGTTTTACTTTCATGTTCCTTATATTATATCTTATCTTTGAGACTGGTCAGCCTTTGATGACTATTAAGTACCCTGTGTTTTGGTACTCATGCTAAATACCTGCATCTTTTTCTGATGCACCACCTAGTACAAGTTATCCCCACTGATCATCATGTAACACCTCAGAAATTGAACTAGTTATCTAAGTCTGAAACTCAGAAAAAATTTCATGTTCCAGGAATGACGGGTCCAAACCACGGACCGTGGTTTGAACCACGGGTCATGGAATGGAACCATGGTTTCCTTCTGTTGATTTAGTCTCTTGTCTAGAACCATGAGTTGATTCTATGGACCATGGTTTGGGCTACGGATCCATCCTGTCAACTCGTGGAACCACATCAGAGGGTTGACAAGTCCCTTAGGTTTCACAAATCGATTCTACGGCCCATTGTTTGAATGACGAACTGTCATTTTGAGTCATGGTTTGACTAGAGACCAGCTAAGTCCCCTGGAACCATGAGTCCTAATGACAACCCTTCATCCATTTTACAGGTCCATTCTGTTGACCCATAAAAAATCCTTCTGCAGCTTGAATTGTTGTCCAAGAACCCTGAGTTGGAACCACGGGTCGTGATTCAAACGATGACCCATAGAACTAACCCGTGATTCCTGAAGCCGACCCATTTTTCAGTTTTTTCTTAATTAAACCCCAAGGGTATTTTAGTCATTACCCACCTTTTTAACTCCTAAATAAGGTCATTTCGTCCATTTCTAGCATGATTCTTACGCCTATTAGCCTTAGTCTCTCCTCATAACCTCATTTTTCTCCAAAAAAAAAGGAAAAGTTCTTCTCCAAGTCTCAAGCTCCAAGTTCAAATCTCCTAAGCCTTTTCAATTCAAGTGGGTTAGATTCAATCAAGGTATGTGGGTATTCAACAATGGGTTCCTTTCACCCTTGTTCCCAAAACCCCTAATCCTCAAATTGAATTATGAACTTGTGAAATTAGGGTTTTGATCTAAATTGGGGAAAACTAATGAAATTAGTTTCTATGCTTAAATTCATGGCTTCTTATTGCTTAAATTATGATTTGATCATGATTCCCATATTGGTTTTAAAAGCCCAAGCATTAAAGTTGCTTTCTAGCATGATCCCATTGAATTGAATATTTTCAAGAGAAATTTGACATGATTAGATATCATGACCTTTCTTGTGTTTATGAAATTGCATGGTTAATTCTTCAAGTATGAAATTAGAAAGGTAAAGCATGATATGAATTATAGTTATGCTAAGTCTTTAAAAGTATGAATTTGAATTGCATATAACATTGTGAACGGTCAATTATTAACAAAGTCCCCTCATCTTGCTAAGGTATAAGCCCCTAGGCATATAGTGTACACACAATTAGACTATACGGACATGTAATCATAAGTTCAGCTGAGCCGTGAACTATACGGCAGTGTATATATACACTCTAATCACAAGAACTTTGAAGGGGTCTAGTGCATATACCTACTACCTTTGGGCACATATCATGTAAGTAGACAAGCTGTAAAATCGACACCCTACAAACAAACTCCCTATGACCTATATGCATATGATTTCTGATCCACACAGTTACGGTCAAGTATTCTATAAAGAAAATAATTGGTGAGTCATATAGAATGTGAGTTCCTTTATCATAAAATGCACAATGAATAAAAAAAAGTCTTTAACATAGTGTATATCCTATCAATAGGGATTCATTTAGCACACATTCCATAATCACATGATCTATAACACAGTTAACATACAACTAATTGGTTAATGACACACATAAGTAAGTCTTGCTCAATGATTAAATAAACCTTTGCGTCTAGAATGTTAGACTCAGTTAGCCAATAAACAAATTCTCAATTACTTTAAAAGATATGAACTTGGGTGACTGGGCACCTATCACATCCACATAAGACTCTTAAAAACTAAACTCTCATAATTTTCCTTCTAGTGAGAAATCAGAGTTGATGACATGTCATAAACTCTATCCCTATAACAACAAGAAATAATTATACTTTAGAAAACCTAGACACTAACTCCTCACGTACTCCATTTTACAATATTAGGAGTTTGAAACACTTATCGATTCAATTCAGCATGTACAATATATCCTAATAAATTCCAATCACCTTCAGAGGGAACTTATAAATAATCAAGAATACTATCATGCTTATCAAATTAAATTTAGAGAGCCATGTAAAGCAGCAAGTCCAAACTATGTTCAATTGTATGAATAAATTATGTATGACAAGTATTTCCTCAAATTATTGTGAGGAGTATCGCTGCAGAGTTCATGTCAAAAGGTTCAATGACCCATTTTATCGTTATTAAAATGTCACAATAAAAATAAATGAATAAATAAACTTGGATGTTAAATTATGGATTTTTTTGTAATATTTAAATGAAGCACATGCTTAGAACGTGATAAAAAGTGAGCTGCCAGCCCTACTCATCATGGCAAGTCGGGGCTCGTCGTGACGGCTCATCGTGATGAGAAGGGTCTCATTATAATGACTCTTTACAATGAGGAGGGATTCATTGTGATGAGGGTCACAAGGCATAACCTCACTTAAAGGAACCTCTAAATTAGTTTCCAAAAAGGAGGTCCTCTTCTAAAAAATGCCTCAGACCTATTCTAACCCTAGAAAAGCAAGAGAAGAGAGGGAAAGCTCTCATAAAAGGGTCAGATTTTCTCCCTCCTTGTGGTAATCTCCCTCCAAATTTCTTGGAATGATAACAACAATCAAGTTGCACACATCTAAGCAGCAACTCGGCATCAAGGTAGGTTATGGTTTAAATAGTAGCAAAGATTTTTATTAGTAAGTATGAATTTCTTAGAAACATTGACAGAGATAGTAGGCCTTCGAGCATGGAGTCTGGATGGTAATGGCTTGATTTAGTTGATGAACTAGAGACTTGTGAATAGTTATGTTATGTTTTGAGAATTCTAGTGTAAAGTGATGAGTTAGGAGGTAATAGTTTGAGGTTTAGATTGTTGTACGTAATAAAAAGGTAAAAACTGAATCATAGAGAGGACTAGATTGTTAACTGATCAACTAATAGAATGAATCCTGAATTAATTGTGATAATCGATAACCTATGTGAACTTGTTGCAATCCTTTTATGTTGACTTTGTGATTTTTGATAGTTTGATCTAATAGTTTCACACTCCGAATCGTGGGGTAAAATAGTGAGTTAATAAGAATTACCCTAACGGAAGATCTGGTAATTAGGAAAATTTTGTTGGTAGTAAAAGCTAAGGTGAATTATGATTGTGTAATCTGTAAATGAACTCAGTTTAACCCCAGTAGGAGGTTTTATTGTTGGACTTGATTTTATGATCCTTGGACATACTTGATATGATGAACAAGGTTTGTTAAAGTCTGGTATGCATAATAGGTTTAATTAAAGTTGAGACTCATTTTATTACATGGTATGTGGTTGATACATGTCTTGTGATTGGTCTTCAGACATGTTTGAGTTGCATATGTTTGTTTTCCTATTATGCTTTGATGAATAAGCTAGATGTGCAGGAAGTGATGAGTGAGTTGAGATGAATACATGTAAGTGTTTTTTGAGGCAATTTGTATACCATGAGGGATAGGTCTAAGAACCTAGTTGCTTTGATATGGATATTGATATGATTACTGTGGATTCGATAGGATGCCTATATGGTACATCGACACCTAGGGTCCCTTGCAGGTCATGGCTAGTTGATAAAAATAAGACCCATAGTATGTGTGTACACTCTTTTATTTATCATTGCATTGTTGTATGGTCATTCATTGTGAGCTAGTTTTTGAACCAAAATGAGACTAGAGGTACTAGATATGTTGATTAGAGATAGATGGACATAGATTCCATGGGTATGACTGTTGAAAGTGAACTCTCTTACATTCTTGTGGTGGAACTCAGTGACTTTTGTGAACTTAATATTACTATTGTTGAATTGACTTGAGATGATTATCTGTTAACTGAACTAATTGCTGAGTGTTGAGGTATCTTTTACTTGTTATTTGGTTTGGTTTGATACATGTCGATGTCTGTCCAATCTAAGTAAATAATTGCTTGTAATTGTGCTGGGTGTACTTGTATGAAATATTAATTGTATCTGTGGAAATTTTATGAGTAAGTAATCATAGGTTTGAACAGAGAAGAAAATTTTGTGAAATAGAAAACACCCCATGATTGGGTCAAAATGTTAGAGATATTTAAGGAAGCTATCTAGAACATGGGAATGTGGTTTCGTGGGATGGTTTGGGATAAACAAGAAGTACTTGTTGTTTTGTAGGGATGATCTTGTTAACTGTTGATGTGGAAGTTATCTGTTATAAATTGATTTTTGTGCAACATTTATGTGATCTAATCTCGGTCGCCCGATGACACCTACCAGTACGTGTGGTTGTCTTGATGCTACTCTTGCTACGCCTTTTCTTGGTGTAGATGTGTGATAGGTTAGATGAAGTCCATTCTTGAATTGAAGAGTCTCCATCAGCAACTTATGTGCTCTACTCTTCAGACGAGAGTAGTGTCATCTATATTTTTATTGTCATGCCTTCCATTAGTAGCTCTTGTACAGGCCTAGATAAGATTTTGGGTAAAAGATGCATTTCACATTAAGAATGGAGTAAATGGTATTTCCGGGTTAGTAAAGTCTTTATCACCCTTGTTGTTATTATTATGTATATAACCTGTTTTTAATGACTTTTGCGTGCTTATGGTTGGGTTGTTCAGGGTTCTCCTATCTAGATAGATTAGAATAGGTGCCAACATGGCCTCATAGTGATTGGGTTTCTGACAAAAGGATTGTATATATATCGAGACCTCATGTAACATGTAGCATGTAAGAAGGCTCTATATAAAA
This sequence comes from Jaltomata sinuosa, assembly GCA_003996215.1. Classification (NCBI taxonomy): domain Eukaryota; kingdom Viridiplantae; phylum Streptophyta; class Magnoliopsida; order Solanales; family Solanaceae; genus Jaltomata; species Jaltomata sinuosa. Next base: position 74,830 of record QJPP01005215.1, read on the forward strand.
CAAGTTGCATCTTGTCATGACCCAAAATTAGGTCATGATGACGCCTACTGAAAACCCCAGTAGGCAAAGACAACCCAAGGAACAATACTAAAAAAATACGACTAAAATAGGTAAGCAGAAGTAAGATACTAAATAAGAAAGGGACACTAGCATAGATATATACAAAATGGTATAAAATATACAAACGGGCCCTAAAGAGACCAATAAAGACGATATATATACATAAGAACCAAACCCCTGACCCGGTGTCACCGGTAGAAGAGCATTTAACGTACGAGAATAAAGCTATACAAGATACTACTGTCTATCAAAATTACAAAATAAAGACAGTAAGAGTAGAGGGAAAGCAGTAAATCTCCAAATTCCAAGAGCTCGCCACGATCTGAACAACAGCAAGCCTCAAACTAGTAGGAGATCAGCGAGGGTGACTTCTACTAGGTGTTGCATCAAAAAAAGATATTAAAATATAGTATGAGTACTAAAATACGGGGTACTTAGTAGGCATCATAGGACGACCATGCTCAAAATACGATATATAATATAAGTGACATAAATGTAAGCTAACAATGGGGATCCACCTAAGTCTAGTCATAATAAATACAATCATAAAGCATACAGCGGGCATAAGGTGAAGATAATGATAATAATAATAATGGCGATAATACACTCAAAGTATGCACACAAGATGATGCAATGCATTATTGAATGAAATGATGCAATATATATCCAATGCAGGAAAGTAAAAGCCCCAAAAATGCGATTCACGGGCCACCCCGTAGGCTACTCGAATCATCTCATAGGCTACCTTTGGGCTCATCAGCATATACAATAAAAGAAAAACCCGGATATGTGCTCCTCGGGCCACCCAAAATTGTACCTCGGACTCATCAACAAAAAGTAAATAGATAAATAGTCCAATATATATCAAATAGGGAAAAAGTACCCTCCAAACATGAAAAACTAAGCTGGAACTTAGTCAAATCTAAAGCTACGACCTCGGGCCCACAGTTACACGATAAATGTAAATCAAACACAAGAATCGGATAAATATGCAAAATAATAATAAATGCCTACCCTACCAGAAAATCTTATTCAAAACTTATACTAAGGATTCTAGTCTAACCAAGACAAGGCTACAACAACCTAAATGAAGTATAAACAGGATATTTCTATTCTACGATTCTGTAAATGGCCAATATTTCAACAAAGGGGATTAAAGTCTAATTCTATCCTAAACTCCTAATTAATATTCATGTAACTTATAAACTATTAAATCTAGTTGATCTAAGTCTAAATAAGGTAAAACATAACCTACCTCAAAGAAGAACTCCAATCGCGAACTGTCACTCGAGAGTCTTTCCCTTTTGGAGTACCTCGAAATTCTACCATGCTATTGTAAACATATTATATGCCTCAAGATAAGACCAACAAAACCCACATTGATATAAAGAATTTTGGCCCAAAAATTGGGTCAAAAATAGATCCTCGGGGGCCACCAATAAAAATTAGAAACAAAATTCTGTAATTATGCTCCCAATGAGACGCGGGGGATGCCCCTAATTTAGGCAAAATGGAAGTGTTTTGGGACGTCAAATAGGCCAAAGCTTCCACTTTAAAGTGAGGGAGAGATCATGCAAAAAGAAACAAAAATTGGAAACAAAAGATGAAATTAAAGTCTAAACGCGTAATAGAACGAGAGGGCAAAGAACCTACCTCAAACAACACAAAATAGATGAAGGATGGTGATTTTCTCTCTTATCTAAGCTCTACAAAAATGGTGGAAAGTTTTTTAAACACTTAGAAAATGAAAGAAGGAGTCTCTAAAAAGACTCAGTGATCGTCACTCATGCATACAATCTTTCACAGGAGTGACACTGCAATGATTACATAGTGCTCCCTCCGCAAATGCTGCTCTATCTCCATAGGAGAGGCTCTACATGACCGGAAAAACTCCATAGGAGTGGAAACTGCTGACATCAACCTCCTTTGTAGTGGTGGCTGCTTCACCACAGGTGCATCTCAACTCCACAAGAGCGGCTACGCCAGTACCAGCTGCACCAGCCAACTTCCACAATTCAACAAGTCTCCGAATGGACGTTTGAGATTCATTTGGAACCCCGTGAACACAAACCAAACATGCTAACCAACTACAAATGTCATTCCAGACTCAATAGAATCATCAAAATGACCAACGGAGTTCATCTTGATGAAATGTTGACCAAAGTCAACACTTTGTCAATTTTGCCTAAAAACCACCCAAGTGCTCAAAATGAGTTTGGAAGCCTCGGGACTCAAACCAAAGGTCCCACTAGCCTAAAATCAACATTCTGGAGCTAAAAAAACTGACAAAATTGTAATCCACGTCCGTTTACTCTGAATGTTGACCGAAGTTAACTATTTCAACTTTAAAAGTTTAAAAATAAGGAAACTCTTCTAAAATTCGACTGAATGTCTCGGGAAGCATTCCTCCCATCCCATCAAGTCAAATAAACCATGAAAAAGCTATAAGAAAGGTCAAAATGGTAAAAAAGAATGAAGATAACAAAATGACCACGAGGGTCATTACAACATCCACTACTAAAAAGACTTTCATCCTTGAAAGTTAGTGAAAAAAGGTACTTGAAGACTTGAAAAGGTGAGGATATTGGGTTTGTATGTTGGTCTCGGTCTCCCAAGTAGCCTCCTCGACACGATGATACCGCCACTAAACCTTAACTGATGGAATCTCCTTGGACCTCAACTATCTAACCTTTCTATCTAATATATCAACAAGCTCCTCCTCAAAAGTCAAAAGACTCATACAGTTGAACCAAATCACACTAAACCATGTGAGACTCATCCGAAACATACCGCCTCTATATAGAAACATGAAAAATAGGGTGAACACCTAAAAAGGCAGGAGGCAAGGCTTACCCATATGCTACCTCCCAATGTGATGAAGGATCTCAAAAGTCCCAATAAACATAGTGCTAAGATTTCCCTTCCTCTTGAACCTCATCACGCCCTTCATGGGTAACACATAATGTGAAACTCGATCACCAACCATAAACTCTAAGTCTCAAACCCTCCAACCACCAACCATAGCTTTTCAGCCTACTTTGGGAAGTATAGAGTATCTCCTAAATAACCCAAAATTGATTCATAGAATCATGCAGCAAGTCATTACACCATGGCCTAACCTCAAAAGCATCAAACCAACCCATCGGAGACCTGCACCGCCTACCATACCATGCCTCGAATAGAGCCATATGAAAATTAGAATGGTTGTTATTATTATACGTTGACTCTGCCAAAGCTAAAAATTGGTCCCATTGACCTCTAAAATCAATAACACAAGCCTGCAATATATCCTCTAGAACCTGAATAGTACGCTCTTATTGAGCATCAGTTTGTCGATGAAAAGCAATGTTAAGCTCAACTCGGGTACCTAACTCTCTTTGAATTGACCTCTAGAAACATAAAGTTAACTAAGTACCATGGTGAAACTGATAGAAACTAGTACCCTATGCAAATAAACAATCTCACAAATGTAGATTTGACCCAATCTCTCTAAATAGCAAGAAGTTTGAACCGACAAAAAGTGAGCAGACCTCGTCAACCTATCCATGATAACCCAAAGAGCATCGAATCTACAAAAAGTATGTGGCAAGCCTACCACAAAGTCCATAGCTATCCGCTCCTATTTCCACTCAGGAATGGGTAGCCTCTGGGTTAAACCACCTAGTCTCTAGTTCTCGTAATTCACCTACTAACAGTTCAAGCACCTAGCCACAAAATATGCAATATCCCCCTTCATCCCAAACCACCAGTAGTGCTGCCTCAAGTCATGATACATTTTAGCTGCCCCTGGATGAATGGAATATCTAGAATAATGAGCCTCTTCTAATATCAATTTAACCAAGTCTCCAACTCTAGAAACACAGATATGACCCTCAATCCTCAGAAACCCTTCAGATTTAAGGTTGCCTTCCTAGCTCGCCACTCAACACCTTATCATTAATTATCCTCAACCTCACATCATCAAACTATTGCTCCTGAATCTGCTCTAATAGTGAAGATCTAGCCCTAACACAAGCAAGAATGTAGCTTGGCTCAGAGATATCAAGTCTAACCAACTTGTTAGCTAAGGACTATATTTACAAAGATAAAGTTCACTCCTCTATTGCCAAGAATGCCAAAATCCCCATACTTACTGCCTTCTAGCTCAAGGCATCGACTACCATGTTTTCCTTGCCTAGGTGACAAAGAATTGAGATGTCATAGTCCTTCAGTAACTTTAACCACTTATGTTGTCTCAAACTTAGGTCTTTCTGTCTTAAAATGTACTAAAGAAGATGATGGTCGGTAAAGATCTCATAATGTAATCCATACATATAGTGCCTCAAAATCTTCAATCCAAAGACTAATGCGCTAACTCCAAGTTATGAGTGTGGTAGTTCCTCTCATGAACCTTTAGCAGTTGATATGCCTAAATTACACCTCTAAAAGGAAGTATAAATCAGTCATTAGTCAAATGTAGAACCTAACCAAGGTTAGGGTCGTTCCCATAGGGAATATGGTAGGACCTAAGTCAATAGTGTGTATTTGTGCTCTTAGATGTCTTATTTCCCCAATGGAGGATTTTAAATAACAAGTAATGTTTTCAAAGTTATACATAACAAGTAATCAGCAAGTATCAATATTATTGTAATTCAGAGAGAGAATGGACTAGGACTGTGTGCTTCATGAATTCATAACGCAGTAAGGTGTTGTACTAGCTATCTATTCTAGTGCTTAGCATGAAAGAGTGATAAGTTAAGTTCAACTAAATATTTGATCCCCTAGATAGAAGAATTTCACCATGCAACTTAGTCCGTCTAAGGGTGTATGCTTTACTAACCCTTACCTTTGATCCCAAATAAGCTATGTTTGGATAAGGTCAAGCTATTAGATGAGAGTTAGTAGCCTTAAATATTTTTTATAACATCCCTTTTCCCATTCATTACCCCCTTGGTCCACCAAGTAAGAATAAGGCAAGTTCTAATATTGTGCACTATTAAAAAGCAATCAAAGCAAAATGAAGAACAATACATGCATAAACACCTTCCTAGAATCACTAAGTACTTTGCCTACTTTGTTAATCTGTCATGGTTCTCACAATCCTAGTTGTGGACTTTGCTACCCATGTTCATAAGAAGACAATCAAAATCTGTTAAAGAATTCATAATCATATACTTACGAAATGAAATAAAGAAATCTAGAATCTTGAATTATTGAAGAAGAATCAATAACAAAGAATCTATGGATGAATTTATCTCCCAAAATCACGAACAATGTAATACCAATGTTTCCAAGTCAGTTCTCTAACCAAAAGTATGTCACAACCGAAATAAAACCTTGAGAAAAGTATTTATAGACAACAAATCATATCCTAAGTAGACTAGGAAAACATATTCGCGTCAGTGATCATGAGTCGGTTCATGACCCATCATTCTGAATGACGGTTTATGGTTTGCTGAGGTCAATCGTGGTTCTACTGAGTCAAACTTCCCTATTAAGAGGAACAACTGATGGAGCCATGGGTCATGATTTAAATCTTTGGCCGATCAACTGACCCATGGTTTTGAGCTCCATTTTGCACCTGCTTAGATGAATTATCATTGGTCACATGACAGGTAAATGGTTTGGATTCATGACCAGCAGACTCACTTGTGGTTTTGAGCTGCCAGTTTGTATATCTGCAGGTGATCATTTCCATGAGTAACAACACCGGTCATCATTTAGAACTGCGGCTAGTGAACTGACTCATGGTTTTCAACTTGTACTTAGCACCTCTGTATAAATCCATTTCCACGAGTAAAAGCATGTTCAGTGGTTTGAAACCACGACCAATCAAGTGAATTGTGGTTTAGACTTTACACTTGCAATCCAACAGATTTTTTTCATTGTTAACAAAATGAGTACGTTGTTTAAAACCACAACCAGTCATCCCACTCGTCATTCCTCACTTCAGCCAACCTTCACTATAAATTCCAACTTTTTTTGTTGCGAACCTGTTTTCTTGTACAACTCACAAAAACTATCAAATCCACCAACAAAATGCTAAAGAACATACAATAATTCTAAGTGTTAAGCATCAAAAGTGTCATAAATCCACGGTACATAAACACCCTCATCTTAATATTGTGGCTTGTCCTCAAGCGACAGAAGACTGTACTACCATGACACTTAAGCAAAAGAAAACTAGGGACTACGGCAGTCATATCATTCAATCAATTCAACATACATTTTCCACGCCCCCTTCTTTCTCTGTATACAACCAGTAAACATATACCAATTATAAATAAAACACAAGAGGACCCATGGATGACATCATGATATCAACATACAAGTTAGCATACACAGATGACATTTACCCTAACAATCAGCAATCATGTTACTCTAGTGCCCTCACTGCAAAGAAGTCTGCATCACACAGTAACTTATACAGATAACATGGGACTAGAATGTTTCACTCAGTCTCACAAAGAGGTTCAAACAATGCATGCACAATACCATATGATTGCCCTTATTTTCTACACCTCAGTTTTTTCAGACAATTGGGCTAGGATCACTATAGGACTTTATTTAGCTTGTAACATAGGCTCGGGGATGGGTATGGTACATATGGAAATAATGACTTTTCCCTCCTTGACACTATGCTATTTTGTTGCTCCACTATACACACAAACTCCTTCCTCCCTTCTTATCATTATTTTTTTTCATCTAGCAAATGGTGCGACTATTATTTCAAAATCAACTTTTCTCTTTTTTTCCTTTCTTTTTCTTTTTCTTATCTTTTTTCTAATACATACGCCATACCCGTTATTTTCATTTTTATCACTAACCCACTCTATTCATACCCCATTCATTCTCACTTACCTCTACAGTAGTCACCTTCAACTTAGGCAATTTGCCTGAATTGAGGTGCACAATATCCAAGGAGGGGACAGGGCCAAACTAAAGGTTCACAGATATATGGGGAAGGTGAATAGGTTAATCAACAAAAAAGGGTCACTACAGGCTCAAAATAGGAATCAAGGGAAATCAATTTCATTTGGTTGGTCACTTTAGAGTAAGAGGACTTTATTAAAAAAAAGTTTTATTATCACTTCCTAACCAACTATCCTACCACCTAGGCGAGACTAATCGGCCATGTTCTGGATTAGCACACAATGCAAGAACAGTATAAATGTAGCTCACATATACATGGCACAGAGTCATACAACCTATTCCTAACTATCAAGATTATGCCTAGCTTAAGCTATTTATCACGTCGATATTACACAGTGTCATACATAGATCTATAACGGTTAGTCTTAACAAGATGGCTATAATGTCACACAAAAATTTGGAGGGGTCTCCATTTTTATCAAAATCACTTACAAAATTAGGCCATAGACCATGCTAAGTTCCTATTCTTCTTTTACAAATACTTAAACTACCTAAATATGCTAGTTCACCATAAATAAAGGTCCTCAGGGAAAGAACACAACAAGAAAACCCAATGACTCAGATACCTCAAAAAGGGTACCCTCTTGGGTTGGCTCCCAAGCAGCGCCTAATTTAACATCATAGCACGACGCGGGTGTATTGGCTACTTAAACTTCGCCAAGACACCTATCAAAATAATACAGACTAGATACCCCCCCCCACACACACACACACAAAAAAAAGGATATGCATTGTCCCTAATGCACTAAAATAAAATATAAACGTAAGAGAAGCGAGAACATACATGTGGCACCTAAGCGCTAGTGTCTGGTGTAGTAGCCAGGGCATGTGGTATGGCGCTCATGGTGGAACCAGTAGCTGCCTATGCAGCACTCTCAACAACACTCTCTCTGCTTGGAATAGGCACTCTAACAATAGGGTCTACAGAAAGGTTTTCACCTAAAGGTGCCACGCTCGATGAGGTACCATCTCTCAATGCTGCAATCCTCACTCGCTCACCCTTATGTATCGCCTCCTTATCTCATATTGAGACCTCCATAGTTTGCCACATCACTTCAAAATTGGCTTTTTCACTTTCTGCATATCTTTTTATCTTTTCTTGTCTTAGTAGACAGTTGTCAACAACGACTCATCACCCTTTTTGATGACTTTCTTACCCTTTCTCCTCTTTTTCCTCTTTTTAGCCTCCGGGGCCTAACTATCATCATTATCATCATCATGATCTCTCTTAACTGATTCATGAGGAGGGGAGTGTGCTAGCAAATCAATAAAAGAGTCATCCTCCTAAGCTCTAACTGGTGCTGAAATATGGTCATTACAGTGAAGAGGAGTGAAGATGACATGCCGTGCTTTTAAACGACGGACCCGTCATTTACACTCATACTCTCTAGTCCTGAAATGGGCCAATTGTGGATGAAAAGATGACTCTGAAGAATGGACCTTACTTCCAAAATACGACCCGTCTCTGTGACACGTCAACCAAAAGTTCAGAAAACTAGCTAAGTATGGATGAAAAGACAACTCTGAAGAATGGACCGCACTTCCAAAAGATGGTCCGTCTTTGTGACTCATCATCACTGAAACAGAGAAGGTATCAAAGTGGGCCAAGAAACCATGAGTCCAAGATGAGTCGTCATTCAAAGAATGACTCGTGGTTCCACCCAAAGTTTTCATGCCAGAATACATTGGCCAGCAGGACCACGGTTGACCTGAGAAGACTACAAACCGTCATCCCAAATGATGGACCGTCAATCCGACCCGTGGTCCCTGCCGAGCCAGTTTCCTAGTTTGTTTAGGACAGGATTTATTTTTGTCTATAAATACTTTCCCTTAGGTTTTATTTTTTAGTTGTTCACGAATTATTTCAAGTTACTTTAGGATATTTTGTTACTTTGATTTATGTGTTGAATTTGAAGACTAGTTCTTGATAATTTGAAGTGTTCTTGAGATTATTCTTCAAGATTCTGGTTTCCCTTATTCTTCTTTGTAAGTATCTCCTGATGATTGCTCAAACAAACATTGATTGCATACTTATGAACATGAGTAGCTAAATCCATAACTAGGGTTGTGGAAATCATGAAGGATTTACGAAGTAGGCTAAGTACTTAGGTAATCTAGGGAGGTGTCCATGCATGTATTGTTCTTCCCTTTGCTTTGATTTCTTTTTAATGGTTGCAAACGTTAGAACTCACCTTATCCTTACTTACCATACCAAGGAGGTAACGGATGGGAAAAGGGTTGTAAACAATGAGATTCGAGGCTATCAACCCTCGTCTAAAAGCTTGACCTTGTCCAGGAATAGCTAATCTGGGACCAAGGGTAAGGGTTAGTAAAGCGACACCCGCGGCCAGACCAAGGCGTGTGGTGAAATTCACCTAGTTGTCGGACTAAGGAATTAGGTGAACCTAACTTACCGATTCTTCATGCTAAGCACCAAACTAGTGAACCAAGTACGAAAGCCTTACTAAGTTATGATCTCATGGGGACCATTATCCTAGTCACTTTTCTTATTGATAAATACTCTTGAAATTAACACTGGTTATTTGATACGTTCTTGTTACAATAATTACTTGTTATTACAAAACAAAACCTTTACGGGAAATAATTGACTAAAAGCTTGAAGTAAACACTAATCGACCATAGTCCTTCTATATTCCCTGTGGGATCGACCCCAACCTTTACTTGGGTTCTATATTTGAACAGTGACCGATTGCGCTTATTTTAGAGGTGTAAAGCGTCGTTGCCGGGGAATACAGCTTAGGACTAAGAGAGATTGTGTTTATTTCACTTATAGTCCTTATTACCTGATTTTACTTTTTCTGTGTTTTTTATTTTGATCACAGGTTGCACACTTGTGCATGCCAAACACAAGGAGTCAATGCAATCCCTTGATACCTTATGATCCGGAGCTTTCCAAAATACTGAGAAACATGGCTAAGGATGGAGAGCACGAAACTCTGGAGCAGATTACAGCTCAGTTAATTTCTGAAACCGAGCAATAGAAAAAGGATGAAGCAGCACGCTAGAAGGAAGGCGAAGATGCCCTTGCTGCCGAAGATGACAAAATTGCACAAGATCTTGCAGCTTGAAACACTGCAGCTGAGCGAGCAACACATGGAAGGAAGCAAGCGGTCCGGGATGAGGCAGTACCTCGCTGCACCCCATATAGTAGGGGTCGACAAATGCAGCAGCAAAGGCAGGATCCTCTGTATTATAATGTAGATGATTATGATGAGGAGAAATATGGCTGCACTTGGCCCATAGTGCTACCACTATTGGCTGACGGGAATAATTTTGACATTACTAGTGCCATGATTCAACTGTTGACCATGAAAGAACTCTATTCAGGAAATCCTACTGAAGATGCAATTCTATATCTGAATAACTTTGTGAGTGTCAGCAAATTGTATAACATGCCAGGAGTGGGTCAAGAGGCTATCAAACTGAGGATGTTCCCATTTTTATTGACTGATGAGGCTACATAGCTCTCAGAACTGCCTGATAGTTCCATATACTCATGGTATGAGCTGAAGACTCAGTTTTTGGAGAAGTTCTTTCATCCATCAAGGATGTTGCAACTGAATAAGGAGATATATAATTCCAGGCAGCTACCTACAGAAGCTCTATATGAGGCGTGGCTGAGGTTTAAGAAGAATATAAAGCATGTTCCGAGACATGGAATCCCTCTCAAGCATCTGATGGAGATATTCTATAAGACCTTGAATGCAAATACTAAAGTTGTAGCTGATACTGTGACTGGAGGTGCATTCATGGAAAACACATACCCTGAAGTAGCAGAGAGTTTTGATAGGGTTGCAAAGACAAATCGAGCATGGCATACGAGAGATGCGGAAATGTCAGTAGGTACTTATGTAGTTGGCAAGTCTGTGGATCCTAATGAGATAGAAGACATTAAGCAGACACAGGCTGAGATGAACACGACACTTGGGTTGCTGGCAAAGAAATTCCTAGCAGAGGGAGTAGAAAAAGTTAAAGCGGTAGGTTTTCAAGGCAAAGCACCAAGGTCAGACGGGTAGTCATCTAAAGAAGAAATTGGTTATCTAAATGATCAAGGGGTGGGTTTCTGGGCCTCTGGCCAAGAAAATCAAGGTCAGAACAGTGATAGGGATGGATACTACAATCATTTCAGTTACAGAGATAGAGCAGATGGTGACTGGCAGAAGAAGAATGGGTACAAGAACGATAGAAGTAATCTCTGCATTCTGCCTGCAACTCGCAAAGAGTGGGCTGGACAACCCACCATGAGAGAGCTGATCAATAAAGTGTTCCAAAAGGTTGACTCCACGAATGCGAGTATGAAGGAGATAAAAGCTAAACTCTTAAGTATTAATCAGAAAGTAGAGTCCCACGCTGTCTCCATTAAATATCTTGAGGCACAGATGTATTAGTTGTCAACCAACTAGAATCCATGCCAAAAAGGTACCCTCCCAAGTGACACAGTTCAGAATCCAAAAAATGATCGACATGTTATAGCGGTGACCACTCAGAGCGGAAAGCAGACTATTGATCCTCTTGTGCCTATAGTTATTGATAGCCTAAGATGAAAAGGATGATGCTGAAATTGTAGCCGAGTTTGAGGATAAACATAGTGGTGAAAGGTCGTCTGAAAAATAGCCTTCTGAAAAGAAGGAGAAGAGCAAAGAAGTTGCACCAATCCTGAAACCCATGCCACTACCTTTTCCTCCTTACCCTCAGAGGTTGAAGAAGAAGATCGAGGATGGAAAATTTCACAAGTTCATCTCCATGCTGAAGCAGTTGTCAGTCAATATTCCTTTGGTCTAAGCATTGGAACAGATGTCTGGTTATGCAAAATTTAAGAAGGATCTGGTGACGAGGAAGAGAACGGTAAGTTTTGAGCCAGTAAATAATTTGCACCACTACAGTGCAATAGCATCTCGTTCTATGGTATAGAAAAAGGAAGATCCTGGAGCCTTCACCATCCCGTGCACTATTGGAGCATTCTATTTCGCCAAAGATTTGTGTGATCTGGGTGCTAGTATAAATTTGATGCCGCTAGCAGTCTATAATCAGTTGGGCTTGGGAGCCCTCGCTCCGACTATAATGTGGCTAGTTATGGCTGACCGGATGGTGAAGAGGCCTGTGGGAATTCTATATGACGTATTGGTAAAGGTTGACACTTTCATCTTTCTTGCATATTTTGTTATCCTTGATTGCGAGGTTGACTTAGAGGTGCCCATTATCTTGGGGTGACAATTCTTGGCTACTGGGCATGCTTTGGTTGACTTGGAAATGGGTCAGATGAAATTCAGGCTAAATGATGAAGAGGTGACCTTCAATGTGTGCAAGTCGATGAAGCACCATTATGATATGAGAGTGGTGTCAGTTATTGATGTAGTTGATGAGGACAAGCTGGTTGTACCTGTTGAGGAGCGACTTGGTGTAGAAGCCCTTGCAGCAGTCATCATGAATTTTGAAGGTGACGACATTGATGAATATGACGAGATGGTTGTAGCACTTACAGGTTTGGGATCTTACACCTATGCACCAAAGAGGCTAGATTTGGATTTGAAGAATAGGACGACACCACCAGCTCGTCCATCTATTAAGAAGGCTCCAATCTTGGAGCTCAAAGCACTGCTAGCTCATCTTCGGTATGTATTTTTGGGAGAAAATGAGACTTTGCCGGTAATCATCACTGCAGATTTGGGTGAAGCACAGGTTGAGGCTCTGGTTGCAGTATTGAGGATGTTTAAGAGAGCTATTGGGTGGACCATCACAGACATTATTGGGATTCTGCCTGGAATCTGTACTCACAAAATCCAGCTCGAGCCTGATTGTGTTCCATCTATTAAGCATCAGCGCAGGTTGAATCAGCCTATGCAAGAAGTCATCAAGAAAGAGATCATAAAGTAGTTAGATGAAGGTGTGGTTTACTAGATTTCTGACAACAAGTGGGTGAGCCCAGTTCAGTGCGTACCAAAGAAAGGAGGGATTAATGTGGTTCCTAATGCTAAAAATGAGATGATTCCGATGAGGCCAGTGACAGGCTGGCATATATGCATGGATTACAGAAAGTTGAATGCGTGTACTGAGAAGGACCATTTTCCAATGCCATTCATGGATCAGATGCTAGACCGTCTTGAAGGTAGAGGTTGGTACTATATTCTTGATGGTTATTCAGGGTACAATCAGATCTCTATTGCCCCCAAAGACCAAGAGAAAACCACATTCACATACCCATATGGGACGTTTGCCTTCAAGAGGATGTCGTTTTGTCTTTGCAATGCATCAGCAATTTTTCAGCGATGTATGATGTCTATATTTTTAGATATGGTGGAGGACACTATAGAGGTCTTTATGGATGACTTTTCGGTGGTAGGTGACTCATTTGAAGATTGTCTAGATTATCTGGGTTGTGTGTTGAAATGGTGTGAAGAGTGTAACCTAGTGCTGAATTGGGAAAAGTGCCACTTCATGGTCAAATAAGGCATCGTACTTGGTCACCGAATTTCGAAGAAGGGCATAGAAGTTGATACAGCAAAGATCGAGGTGATTGAAAAATTGCCCCCACCAATTTCTATGAAAGGTAATCGGAGTTTCTTGGGTCATGCAGGGTTTTACTGGCGATTTATTAAGAACTTCTCCAAAATTGCAAATCTGTTCTGCAAGTTGTTGGAGAAGGAGGTAAAATTTGTATTTGATGATGCTTGTCTCAAGGCATTCGAGTGCCTCAAAGAGAAGTTGGTTTTAGCTCCCATCATATTATTCCTCCTAATTGGTCGCAACCATTTGAGGTTATGTGTGATGCTAGTGGGGTGGCGCTAGGAGAAGTCCTAGGCCAAAAATGCGAGAAGATTCTTCATCCTATTTAATACTCTATCAAGGCACTGAACCCGGCTCAGAAGAACTATACAGTGACTGAACAGGAACTCCTTGTTGTGTTCTTTGCCTTTGAGAAATTCAGATCTTATTTGCTTAGCACCAAGTTGTTGGTTCATACTGACCATTCAGCTCTTCGCTATCTCATGGCAAAAAAATATGCTGAGCCAAGGTTGATTAGATGGGTGTTGCTGCTGCAGGAGTTTGACTTTGAAGTTAAGGACTGCAAGGGTACTGAAAATCAGGTGGCAGATCATTTGTATAGGTTGGAAGAAGAAGTTATGCTGAAGCTGAATGATGAGCTCGAGATTGATGATTGGTTTCCTGACGAACAGGTATTGGCTGCTTCTTAGGACTTGATCCCATGGTTTGCAGACATTTCCAACTACTTGGCAAGTGATTTATTGCCTGATGATATGTTCGTTCACCAAAGGAGAAAGTTCATGTCTGACGTGAAGAAATACTTTTAGGAAGAGTCATTCTTATTTTGTTTCTGCGTTGATACTATGATACGGAGATGTGTGCCGGAAGCTGAGAGGATGGAGATATTGGAAGCATGCCATTCATCCCTTGTTGGAGGTCATCATAGTGGTATCTGGATGGCCCATAAGATTTTACAATGCGGCTATTATTGGCTGACTATTCATAAAGATGCCCATGAGTTTGCAAAGGCTTGTAGCAGGTGTCAAAGGGAAGGAGGCATATCAAGGAGGCATGAGCTTCCTATGAATCTCATCCTTGTGATTGAGCTATT